>JAECUM010096182.1:64351-273056 GCA_016617855.1 Megalonaias nervosa | reverse complement strand
AATTACCTACATGCTTTTTGATCCAGGAGCATACTCAAACAAAAACATGGTTAAAATTAAAGAAAAAGTAGCAATTACCTACATGCTTTTTGATCCAGGAGCATACTCAAACAAAAACATGGTTAAAATTAAACAAAAAGTAGCAATTACCTACATGCTTTTTGATCCAGGAGCATACTCAAACAAAAACATGGTTAAAATAAAACAAAAAGTAGCAATTACCTACATGCTTTTTGATCCAGGAGCATACTCAAACAAAAACATGGTTAAAATTAAACAAAAAGTAACAATTACCTACATGCTTTTTGATCCAGTAGCATACTCAGACAAAAACATGGTTAAAATTAAACAAAAAGTAGCAATTACCTACATACTTTTTAATCCAGGAGCATACTCAAACAAAAACATGGTTAAAATTAAAGAAAAAGTAGCAATTACCTACATGCTTTTTGATCCAGGAGCATACTCAAACAAAAACATGGTTAAAATTAAAGAAAAAGTAGCAATTACCTACATGCTTTTTGATCCAGTAGCATACTTAAACAAAAACATGGTTAAAATTAAACAAAAAGTAGCAATTACCTACATGCTTTTTGATCCAGTAGCAGAATGGTTACCAAATTGCAGAGAGTTTTACTTTATGCAAATTGGTTATGGTGTATTCTTATTATTAATTCTGGTCAGCTTAAACTGTGTTACTGGACTTGGGATTTTGCCAGCCCTGATCCAGTTGTATCCATTTTGTAAATGTATATATTTTTGTTTCAGCTTATGATGAGGTTGATGACTTTCGGCCTGAATGCTTTTTCTCTTCGTTTCATCTCCAAAGAAATGCTTGGGGTTGTCAATGTGAGGTAAATAATATTCCATCAGGTTTTGTTTGCTGTCATTCACCTCTGTGGGTGTGTGTGTGTTGTTGAAAATTCATGTTGTCCCAGTAAATTGCTGCCATTGCCCAAGATTGTTGTAATCAAAAGTATTCAACAACTTTCATCATGTAAATAGTACAGACTACTTGTAACTCACTCTCTTTATTGCTATTGGAGAGTGTCACACATGTTGATGCTTGTTTAATTTGTTTGAGAATATATATATATATTTATACAGAAATGTGTGACTTTATATATATATATATATATATATATATATATATATATATATATATATATATATATATAAGTCACACATTTCTGTAGCAGCCACCTATGGTAAAAGGCAAAACTGGCCTTTGTTCACAGTTGACCTCTGTACATCATTTAAAATTAGTACCTTTATTGGGTTTTCATTGTCTTCCATTACCAAGATCCTTTCTTTCATTAAAATCATAAAATATATGTATCTTCCAATTTTACTGTATCCTAACTAGGGTATGGTCAGGTGGGTTTGAAATGTTTCCACATCAGTTCTTATTCCTTTAAACAGTGCCTTCCTCATGAAGCAAATATTATTTTGCATAGACTGAGCAGTCACTGTAGATAGACCTTAGAGTAGGGAGAAATCACTCTTTGGTTAGGAAACACCTGGCCACTGAGCATAGAAGGCAGGTGACAGTTATTCAGTTATATGCAGGAATTAAATATTGGAAATTTGTTTGGGGACAGGGATTAGAATGACTGTTGTGAACAGATATATATATATATATATATATATATATAGATATATATATATAGCAGTGAGCGTTATTATGCTAAGCATAAGCATATGTATATACATATATTAAGGTTGCTACATATATATATATATATTTTTGGCCGCTCTTTGAACTTTAAATGTTCTGTGAAGACTCTCCTATGATGTTTTATAAAAATCCATCACAGTGGCCATTTTGAAAAATCTTATCACTGCTCCTAATCAGTGGTGTATCCACACTTTATTTCACCAGAAGCATTCATATGATGTCTGGTTGGTATTAAATTGAAAAGGTGCCAGTCTGACATTTAGTATGGCCACCATGAAAACACAGATGCTGCCAGGGTGTGCAAATGCACAAATTGTGCACATTTTATACGAATTCACATCTTGAAATCTTGTCTTTTTCTAAATGGTTAGTCATTTTGATATGAGAATTTACCCTTCATACGAACAATGAAGGAATGTGGGCAGTGTTTCTAGCCCTTCAGGGTTTGTTTACCTCATGAGGTATTGTTGCATAACATGTCATTTGTAGTGTGTCAGAAGGGACAACCAAGTACACATGCTCCTTCTATGTGTGTGAAAGTCTGAAACCTCCTCTGATGGGCAGTCTCAGAGGTTATTGCTCTTAGTGTCTGCCACATTCCTGGCAAGAGAAATATCCTGGCATACAGCCTGTCCAGATGGGACTGTATTGTCCAGTTGATAGCAGATGTACATTTTCATTGATGTGAACAAATAGTTGGCTACAAGACTAAAAAAAAAAGCTCCCTGTATATCTCCTAAGTGCCAGATTAGAGGGCCTGGGTGGTGGACACTTTCAGTCATCTGAAGTGGACTCATCTATATGCTTATGCTTTCCCACTGTTCAAACTAAGGCGAGTTCATTAGATCGCTTTGCCACCTGGGGCCCTTAATGAGTTGATTTTATCTTAACTGCAGTTGCAGATTTTCTTCTCTTAGATAAAAAAAAAATGTTCTGTAAAAAATGCCATTTAGGGCTCTTGAATTCTCTAAGAATGTGGCCATTGAGTGAGATCTCCATCAGATATTTTGAGGTTCATAGACTAGTATCTTGCTTATTATCGAGACGAAATCTAGCATGTGTTCTTTGGGCATTATCTAAACCCATCTATGAACTGCTGAGTGAAGCTTCCTTCTAGAATGTTACCCTTAAGACAATCTTCTGCCTTTCATTAATGCAAATAAGGAGACTGCGTGAAATTCATAGTAAAGGGTTCTGAATAGTTAAATGGTAGCTAAAATGTGGTCTCTTTCTCACATTTCTGGCTTTCTGACTAAAAATAAAGCTTCCTTCTGTAGCTCCTGTATCCACTCTCAGTCATATCTGCTGGGATAGTCAGGATAGGCTGTTAGGGCTTTAAGATTTTGTTTGGCTTTATCGCCAAATCTGTCTTACCATGTCCATCGAAATGTGACAGGTAGAGTCTTGGAATGAACATCTTTCATGTCAAAAAATGCCAATGCACCATTTAGTCCAGCTAATGTTACTCATAAATAAAAACACTGATAAAAAAATGTCATATACTACAAGTTTCTACCAAATAGCTGGAAATTATACTAACATGGGTGTCATCCAGTCCAAAGCACTTTCATTATTACATTTGCCTTTAAGACCAAAATCACTTGGGCCATTTCTTTGGGTACAGTGCATCAAACTACAGTAGCAGTTTTGACACATTCAGTGGAATTCTGTTATTGCAAGTATACATGTGTCTATTCTTTTAAGGTTTGTATTTAATTGGATCTAGTCTAATAATAATGGGTGTCTATAAGAGGATTATTCCTACAACTCATTGTTTCATTTCAGGTTGATCTTGCTGTATTCCACAGGCCTTTTCATTGCAACAGAAGCTCTTGATCGAGTTGCTATGAGCAAGCAAGAGAACAAACATTGGCCACAAGTTATCAACTTGATTTGGCTGTCGTAAGTGGATTGTTCATATTATCTTTTTATAAGTTGTATATAGCATACATTGACACATTGCTGCAGAAGAAGTTATGATTTGAAAGACAGCAGGAAGCACAGAGGGACACAGAGCTTAAATACAACCTTTCTTAGTAAAATCAAATACTGAAATTTACATGCCATGCTTGTACTTCTTAGTTTTGGGCTCTTACATGCGTCGAGGTGCAGAAATGTGCTGAAGTTAATAACTGAAACAACTGTGAAAAATAAAAATTACTACAAGAACAACAACAGGTATTCCTAGACCTGTGTGGCCATATATAAAAATTAGAATTAGCCCAATGACAGACTGTTGCATATCCAAGCTATTCTGCTTGGGGATGTCTGGATCCAGTGACCAGTGTTGTGGCACTGCAATGTTGCACGTAGGATTCCACATGTAGGGGACACTGTGTTCCCCTCTCTCCAGATTTGGGGGGGGGGGACATGCAACATTTTGCAGGGACAAATGGAAATGATAGTACATAATGCACTAATAGTGTCGTAAAACATAGGTAATGTTGTCTGCTTCAACAGTATGGCCACCATAACATTGTGGTCTGCACTGTGCTATCATATAGTTTCTTGAACACTTGCATTAATGCAATAAATGTTTTATCACATGTTCAAGTACCTCATGAAAACCTTAACATGTTTGAATATCTGGTTAGCCTAAAATGAGCTGCACTATGGAAATTTGCATTTTAGATCTTGCTGTCATTTAACTTGGTGTACACTCATTATCGATCAACATTTACAATAAATACCTTTGTTTTCTGAATTAAGTTTCTTTCCAGACTAACAGATCATTAATTAAATGACCAATTATTTGCATAAATTTAGTCTCTTTTTTCATTCATTCAGCCTCAAAATAAATTTAATCTTTCTCACTGTAGGAGTGACTTTGACCTCAAAAATACATTGCACTAATGGCCATCAAACATTTTGCACTGCAAATTGGCCAGATACCAAAAACTTCTAATGTTTTCATTTCTTGATACATTGTTTCAAAATAAATATTCGTTGCCATCTTAGTTTTCTAAGTTTTTGTGACTTTGGCCGTTGCTTGCACCAACAGAGATGGGGGGGGCACAGGGGCAAACTTTTGAGGGACATGGGGAAAAAGTCTGGAGAAACTGCAAATCTGAACTCATTGTAAACGTGTTTTTGTCTCGTCTTGTCCAGTTTGTGCATGGATATTAGAGGGTGGTCATGATAGTTTAAAAGTTGTCAACCCAGGGCAAGACTGGTGCTTCAGGGGCATGACCCAAGGCCAGTTCATGTATTGCCATATGCCCAGTAAATGCGTACATTGTTTTAGAGTTGGAATCTTCCAGGTTATGACCCAGAAGCATATCCCTTACCACCTGGGCATTACCCTGGGTCTGTATTGGATGTATCAAAATGACTTAATGAGTTTCTTTAAAATATAGTACAGTCATATGCTTTTTGCTAATCCAAATTCTTGTTTCAGCATTTTAATCTATTTATTCACTCATCCAATTCATTCAATCTCCAGCACACTTTTTATTTCCAGGGTACAACTTCAAAACTGATATAGATATCTCTATGAAACTTAGTATACATTAGACAGGCCTTGATGTGCCTTTTGGTATACAGTTTCATTATTTCTTAATGTGTTTGTTCATTGTTGATTGCATCTCCTTATCCATCATTCACACTTCAGAACAAAACTCACACAAAAGTATTCCACAAAAGTATTCGAGATATTAATGTGTAACTAAATACAATTATGAGGCTTTGTTTGTTTCTATAGGATTACTTTCATTCCATTCAAGGTCTTTCATCCAACCTGGTACACTTGTCAAACAGGTTGTATAGAGGTGCCTTTTGATACTGAGAATTTTTGGCGTAATATTTTTATTTGTGTCCATGCAAAAAATGTGCAGCATAAATATATAAATTTTAAGTATTGCCCCAAAAAATTGGGTGGTCAGGACCATAGGGTACTATCATAAGTAGTATAAAATTGGGCTGTCTAGGCCATAGGGTACTATCATAAGTAGTATCAAATTGGGCTCTCTAGACCAGAGGGTACTATTATAAGTGGTGTAAAATCAGGCATTCAGGACCATAGCGTACTTTCTGTAGAAGTCTTTACATAAGCAGGCACTGGGGAGATGTGTCATTTCTAGATGACTTTTGTTTTCTGTCTTCAGGTTGAAAGGAAAAGAAAAGTGAAGGTTGTTTTTTGATGAAAAAGTGAAAGACGGTTATTTTTGTTATCTACCACATAGTAGTTATATACTGTCATAAGTTCTAATCTTTTTTTGTTTTGTTGCAAACCAGAACATATCTAATATCTAAACTGTATGCTTTGTTTATTCAGCTTACCATTGAGTTTAGTATGTGGCCTTGTTCTTGGATTTGCATGGTTGTACATCTTTCAACGTCCTGACCAGGCCATTACTCCAAATTATGTGTATGGAGTGATTGGTTTTATCTTAGCCACTGTGATTTATTGCACTTGCCGCCAGCTCTTTGTCATGACAAGTGCCTTCATGTTCGTCAAACTGAGGGTAAGTAGAATTTTATTTCCACTTATATGTAGCATAAAATGATTCAAGGATACTTCTTTGGTCTCGTCTGCATAAAATTTGTGAGATATAATTGTCACTTTTATAGAAGCATCTACAATGGTGTCAGGAGCATCCTCAACATTGTTACAATTGTGCATCAAAGTTTTGAAAAGTTTTTGCTTCAGGTGAAACTTTTTGATAATATCGCTGTAGGTCTCAGACTTACGCAGTGATATGCTACGAGTCCCTGTCTTGCCTGTCTCACAATTGTAAGTGTCAGAGTGAAGTTTTTGAAGGGCACATATCTTCTACCTCAGTGGCTGCATTCAGCGGAAACTTTAGGATAATGCTGTGGGTCACATTTTTATACACTGATATGCTAGGAGTTCCTGAATTGTTTGTCTCACCCACTTAAAGGTCACTGGCCATGCTTCAACATTTTTCTGTTTACATCAGATTTGCATTACATGATTAAAAGTAGTTATACTCGCACAAAAACAAAAAGAATCAAGTGTAAAGAAGAAATAATTTTAATTACTCGAAAGACATACAGTGCCGTTACTTCCCCTTATCTACAATTTCCCACCTATAGAGGATGCCAACCAGAAATGACGTACATTTATCCCCCACAAGACTAAGTACATGCTTCTTGTTGTTGAAAAATAAAACATTATAAACTATGGATATGGAACATTCAGATGAAACTACTGAAAACTAATTTACTGTTCAGCCTTATATCGATATGCATGCACGATGCACTAGATTGTGTCGCTTTCAAAACTGTTCCATTGTTTCAATTTATTTTGAAAATTTCCATTAAAAAGGAATGAATGTTGGCTTCTCTATGTCAGCTGACTTTATTAAAAAAAAGAAATTGGCACACTTGCAAAAATCCAAAGGAACCAAACTTGGCTTCCTTATGTCGGCCGACTTCATAAGAAAAAATCGGCACATGTAAAAGATATCAAAGTCAGTTTCTGGGGTTGGTTTCCTTTGTAATAAAATAACCTTTGTATTTGATATACTGTCAGTAAGTTTAAGCAAGGAGTTTATTGCTCACTGCCAGTTGTGTTTATCACCCGGGCTTCTATTTGTTTGCCATATGTAATCATAATTGATGTTTGCAGGGCAAATAGTATACTTAACCATAACTTGCTTTAATAACACTTTTAACCCATGCTAGTGAAAAGATTATCATTTGCACTCACAGTGAATGTATTTTAAAATAATAACCTGGATACAATACAATCTTGGTCAGTTTGCACCTTGTAACTTATCATGCATGAATGGCAGGTGCCTTCAAGAGTTGGGTCATATTTTTGTAACGTTTGCGATTTTGTTATTTGACATAAGCAATACACACTACAATAAGGATGCATACGTAAGTCGGCATCCGCTACATATACGGAGTTCATGGATATATTTTTTCTTTAATAAATTTTGCATGATGGAAAAAAAAAGGAATAAATGATAACAATGCAAGATTAGTTTCTTTCATTTTATTTTCAAATAAGTGTATGTTTATCAATATTTTTTTTTTGTATGGTGCAAGGTGGTACAAATTCAACACAAAATTATTTCCTTTCTTATTTGTATGGAATAATGGAGCAAATATGATTGACGATATTGACTAGTAATGACAAGCTTTTAATTTACTTGTGCACACACTAAGACAACTTGAAAAATAAAAACTAAAATTAAAATTAACTGGTAAGAGCTTCATATTGCAGCAACTAAACACTGACAAAATGCTCAACATTATTTTTTCTCTCTCTTTCATGTGTAATTGAGTGTGTATTATATGCAGCAGTGTTACAATGTGAAGCCTAAAATTAAATATATTTGTTACAATATCTCATGTACACTACCCTCAGAAAAATGTATTCGTATTCTGTAGAATATTATCTGTTAAATATCATTGTTTTATAAATCAGTATTGATAATTTGACTGGAAGACATATATTGAGAATGTCATTGTGCAGATGCATATCTTTTTTAGCATAAAAAATGGATAAAAATATTTTAATTAGAACAAGCAAGATATGTCAGTTTGTGCTTTTCCTCATATATGTGTATGTTACAAAGTATGATTATTTTCTTTGAAAGAATATCAAGAGAGTTTGTTTAAATTTGGTTTTTTTCCTGAAATCTGTTCCTGAAACGTATCCTACATAGTATCTACTTGTTGTTTGAAGAAAAATAACTTGTTCAGACTATTGTTAAGTTGGGCCGAATTGTCTTTCGAGTTGGGCCAAATTGACTATAATCTGGCATAAATGATACCACTTTCCCATCCCCTCACCCTATTCGATCCCACAGCCTGAATCCACTTTTTTTTTCTGGTAAACAGGGTCTTTTGAAAAAGAAAGAACCTTTTTTCCCATCATCACTCTTTTGGTTACATCCATATACAACACAGTGCACCATATTTGCTGTACAAAAGCACAGTTGTAAGATATATCACATAGACATTTATGTGGGGAAACACTTGAATGGCTAGGTTGAATAGAAGGGATAAATGTACATCGTATCCATTTATGGCACGTGGAAACTACTGATTGTTTACGGAGATTGCCGAATAATATTTTCATTTTTAAAAAAATGGATTTTTAAGTCTAATTAAACATTTTTATGGTGTGCATACATAACAAATGTGTTTTGTTTATCTCTATTTTATACAGATGGCTAAACATCTATGTATTCTCTTTAATATTTCTCTGCTAATTCTTTCAACTATTAAGAGACTGATTGGTAGTCAGTCCTTTGTGGTAACTAAAGACACCACATTAGTAGGGTGTTTGGTAGTCAGACCTTTGTGGTAACTAAAGACACCACATTAGTAGGGTGTTTGGTAGTCAGACCTTTGTGGTAACTAAAGACACCATATTAGTAAGGTGTTTGGTAGTCAGACCTTTGTGGTAACTAAAGACACCATATTAGTAGGGTGTTTGGTAGTCAGATATCTGTGGTAACTCAAGACTCCATATCATTAGGGTGTTTGGTAGCCAGACCTTTGTGGTAACTCAGGACACCGTATGAGTAGGGTGTTTGGTAGTCAGACCTTTGTGGTAACTAAAGACACCACATTAGTAGGGTGTTTGGTAGTCAGACCTTTGTGGTAACTAAAGACACCATATTAGTAGGGTGTTTGGTAGTCAGACCTTTGTGGTAACTAAAGACACCATATTAGTAGGGTGTTTGGTAGTCAGATATCTGTGGTAACTCAAGACTCCATATCATTAGGGTGTTTGGTAGCCAGACCTTTGTGGTAACTCAGGACACTGTATGAGTAGGGTGTTTGGTAGTCAGATATCTGTGGTAACTCAAGACTCCATATCATTAGGGTGTTTAGTAGCCAGACCTTTGTGGTAAACTCAGAACACTATATCACTAGGGTGTTTGGTAGCCAGACCTTTGTGGTAACTCAAGACACCATATTAGTAGGGTATTTGGTAGTCAGACCTTTGTGGTAACTAAAGACACCATATTAGTAGGGTGTTTGGTAGTCAGATATTTGTGGTAACTCAAGACTCCATATCATTAGGGTGTTTGGTAGCCAGACCTTTGTGGCAACTCAGGACACCATAACAAAAGGATGTTTGGTAGTCAGACCTTTGTGGTAACTCAGAACTCTATATCACTAGGATGTTTGGTAGCCGGACCTTCGTGGTAACTCAAGACTCCATATTAGTAGGGTGTTTGGTAGTTTGGTTTGTGACAACTCAATACACCACATCAGATTTCTTTATTATTCAAAAGAGTTTTTGTTTGGAGTCATTGTTATACAAGAGGTGTTGGTGGAATGTGAAACCTTTGTGTTATAGAGATATAGATGTTTGTACAGCTTCTTGTCACAATGAGATACCATTAGCATGTTTGAAAATAACATGGCAAGAAATATAAGATAACAATGATGCCCTTTTCTTTCATTTGTAGGTTATAATAAATGGAATTTCAGAGCTGTTTAAATGTGTGGTCAACATAATTCTCGTCATTTACTTCCCACATTGGGGTGTTATCAACTTTGCATTGTCTCAGGTAAGAAACATTTGATTTTCCTTACAGCTCTAGCACATTCTAGTTGCCTTGCCTGCAAAGGCAAGACTTGCATATCTCTCTATGGTGGTATCAGATATAATTGTTAGTTGACAGATATTAGTTTACAGATTTAGAAAGAAATTTAAATATTTTTATTCAGTTTTGATTGATGATATGTCTTACATCATACAGGATCTGCATGTGATTTAATGTGTTCTTTGGAACCTTTATCTTAATTATTTGATCTCCATTTCTTTAGCTATTCTTTTGAGCAATTATTGTACATATTTTTTTTTCAAATATAGTATATATTAAATTAAGCCTTATCATTTGTCCCTTTTCATTCTTTGTCTGTTTGTCCTATGTTCTTATATGCACGATAGCTCCCATAATATTGCTTTCAATCAGATTTAGTGTGTAGCGTTATATTGATGAGTCCTTGACCAAGTTCATTTGTCACAGTTTTACATCAGTAGAGTTGTAGACCCTGATTGTGAGACCTACCTGCTTTTGTTTCTACACCATAACTCCTGAATTATCGCTACATTTGAGCCAAATTTTTATGCAACTTCATATTAATGAGGCCTTGGCTGAGTTCCTTTGTTAGTTTCTACACTAAAGGTTAGCAGAGTTGTAGACCCTGACTGTCAGATCCACAGCAATACAGTACCCAATCATAATATATTAGAACATCCACTACCTCAAAAATCCAGCCCATCCTTGTGAAAAAAGATGTTTATCATGTTTTTTGGCTTGTTTTAGCTCGAATGGAAATCCGATTAGAGTGGTCTCCTCATGGGTAGAAGAATTAGTGTCAAATTCCATCATTTGCAAGTTGTGACAAGGCTCACAATTACCTTCCATTTTGTGCCTTTTCACAAGGTTTAGCAGTCCTTGTTTGTTTTCACAACAGGGAAGTATATACCATCTGCATACACCTCTTACTGAAAAGAGACCATACATCTCTCCTAACTGTGATCAATTCTCATGGTAGTTGAAAATTTTGCACTCTTGGCTGTTTTTGGCATACGATAAGTGGCATCATCTTAATTGACTACTTCTGTGGTCATTCTCTATTCTAGTTATTTATTGCATTTTATGCGAAGTAGATGATCATATATTCTCGGTAATTAGATTGTTTCTGTAATTTGGTATGCCTATTATTAGCTTTAATGGTTATACACCAGAATAAAGGGATGGTCTGTTGTCTGTCATCCATTGTTTGTTGTCCATCGTCCATTACTCCTTTAACACAAGTTTGCTATCACTACTCCTAAAATGCTTCAAGGATTACCTTGTAACTTTATAAGCACCTTCATCCCATGGTCTAGTTGGTCCTAAATAAATACTGCTACTTGGACATCCAATAGGGCTCCCATGGTGGCCATTTTGAAATATTTGTTATCTCTACTCCTCCAGAATGAATCATCTTATCAAAATATGGGTGTCACTTAAAGACTTCTCATAATGTCTAGTTGGTCCTAAATGAAAATGGTGCCAATCTGATGTCCAGTTTGGCCACCATGGCAGCCATCATGAAAATCTTGCTATTGCTATTCTTCCTGAATGTATGGTCATATTGGCATGAGGTTTTCACTAAAAGACTTCTTATGATGTCTTGTTAGTCCTAAATTAAAATTGTGCTGATCTGATTTTCAATATGGCCACCAAGGCAGACATCCTGAAAATCTTGTTATCACTACTCCCACCTGAAAAACTTCATCTGATGTCTTTTAGTGAGCATGATGTGGCTAAACTACTTTGAGCATTGCCTTTGAAACTTTATACACACATTCATCCTGTCGTCTAGTTGGTCCTGAATGAAAATGATGCTGCACAAAAATTCAATATGGCTGCCACAATGCTCATCCCGAAAATCTTGTCACTACTCCTCCTGAAAGAATGGTCATATCAACATGGGGGTTTGACCAAAAAACTTCTGTTAATGTCTTGTTGGTCCTTAATTAAAATGGTAATGGTGCCAATCAAAAATCCAATATGGCTGCTACAGCAGTCAACTTGACAATCTTTTTATTTCTACTCATTCTGAATGGATGGTTGTATTAATATGGAGCTTACACTAAAAGACTTATGATGTCTAGTTGGTCGTAAATGAACATGGTGCCAATCTGATGTCCAATATGGCCTCCACTACAGCCATCTTGAAAATCTTGTTATGGCCACGCCTCCTGAGTGGATAGTCCTATCAACATGGAATTTTTGCTAGAAGACATCTCATGATGTCTAGTTGGTCCTAATGAAACCTGTGCTGATATGATGTCAAATAAATGTACAATATAGCTGCTATGGCATGCCATCTTGAAAATCTTGTTATTGCTATTTCTTCTGAATGGATGGTTGTATCAGACTTGGGGTTTTCACTAAAACTCTTTTTATGATGTCTAGCTGGACATATCTAAAATTGATCCCAGTCTGCCATCCAATAATGCCACCATGGCAGCCATCTTAAAAATCTAGTTATCACAGTTCTACTAGAGCAGAAGTCATATTTATGTGGTGTTTTTACCAGAAGATATCTTATCATGTCCACTTGGTCTTGAATGGAAATGGTACAGGTCTAACTTCCAGATTTGCTGCCATTTAAGCCAGTTTGAAAATATTGTTATCTTTACTCTTATCCAAATCGATGGTTGTATCAACATGGGGTTTTCACCACTAGACCTCTTATAGTACCTAGTTAGTCCTAAATTAAAATGGTGCCAGCCGTAAATCCATTATGGCTGCCATGACAGCTGGTCTTAATAAATCCTTTTGTTACTACTCCCCATGAATGGATAATCTTCAAGAAATGGGTGTTTCATCAAAAGACTTAATGATGTCCACATTGCACTAAATGAAAATGGTATCAAGTGTACCACAGCACCTAATTTGAAAATCTTGTTATTGGTGAAGAATATCCAAGTTGGTTTCAACACTCTGCAGCTAAAATGAAGAGATGCCCAGTAGAGTATCAGTCCATTTGAGGCAGTCTTGTTTCATTTCATAGCATCATCTTCACTGCATTTCCAGGTAACAATGGGCAGGATTACATGTACATATGCTACTTTGTGGGTGATGATATCTGCCAAACAGCTGTTCCAGACTAGCATAAAATCCAGAAAATTATTGTCAAAGGATGTCAGCTAATTACCTTGCTGCCTTAGCTGTGAGATTCTTAATGTCTCAGTCACTGAGGCCAAGGAGCTGCCATTCAATAGAAGGGTCTGGCATACAGCAGTGTTGTCACCCAATTAGCCACAATACTTCTCTGGTCATGGCAGCCCTAAGCAGAATCATGGGCAACAGGGACCAGTCCTGGACAGTCCATCTCTGCACGTATACCACGTTTATGAAAATGGTGATCTGTACCTTACAAGTCAGTACAAGACGTCGGGACAATACTGCCAACTGAATTCCCATCCATTGACACTGCAGGACTTAGAATGTTGAAGACTTCCTGTGTTTGCATGAACCAGAAACTTCTTATTGACATACAGCAACTGGTTTGTAATGTTGTAACTATTGGTTTCATGCCCAATCTGCACTTTGTTAAGTTTCAGCAAGTTGATAATATCCATTGTTGAGATTCCTGCTGACAGACATACCAATGAATCAGCCTTGTGCATGGCTCATGGCAGCTCAGTCCTCACTAGCAACTTCTGTAGCTGCTTCCTTCAAGCTGTAGTTCATAGAGAGAAAAAAATTAATGTCCTTGCTGCTCAAGGACCACCACAAGGCAACCCTATGCTCACAGTGCTTGTCCTACATTTTCCTATCCTACTCCTGAAACATAGCTATGTATGAGGTGCCCAGTCGATACTGTTGACATTGACATGAGCTAGAGATTACATGTCTGCTACTTCTGGTGGATTTACACTAAACCTAGTGGATGCCCACTCACTTGGATGGAACTCTGCGATGGATTTTATTTCAGTTTTAATTGGTTTTATGGAACCTCTTTCTGGTTTTATTGCATTTATCTCATGAATCAGCAAAGTCAACAGATGGAAGAAATCCCAGTGCTTTAGTCCCAACATGAAAGGTGTAAAGTGCATACCTTTAATTGAATAAACTATGCAGTATTGACATTTCTATTGCTATTTCTCCTGAACAGAAAATCATATTGACATAGGGTTTGTACCAGAAGAATAATTATGATAACTGGTTGGTCCAAAATGAAAATGGTGCTGATCTGACCTTATAATGTAGATGTCACAGTGAACATACTAAAAATCTTGTCACTAAGTCTTCTGCATGGATGGTCATTTGTCCATGATGGGCAACAGCATTGATGGATTAATTTCCTTCATGATTTTCCCAAATTTGCTAGTACATAATATGTTCTAGATGAGATAGGAAACAGGTATCCAAAAATTCAACCATTTCCAAGGTTCCATGATCCAAAGCTCCACCTTTATTTCTCGGGAGTAACCAGAGAAATAGGAAGGACCCCACTAAGACATTTCCAGTATAAAAATCCTCCAAAGAACCAGTTTCCCAGAGTTAGAGACAGAACACAGCAGGGAGAGAAGTACAGATTGTAGCCCAATTCCTCTCTTCATCAATCTTCATCATGCAGAAAAGGACTCCATGTTCATAATACCCTTGTCCAACATCATTGGGAGAGGAAACCCTCAACAATTCACCATAGATGCTCTCATCTAGAAGATGGTGGTAGACATAACACCAAGCTCAAATGGATTATACTCACATCACATATGGGATCTGAGAAGTACTGTAAAGTCATTATAGACTTCCAAAAGGCATTCCTTCATATTCCCATGTACAGGTCTTCCCAGAAGTGCGTAGGGTCCCTACATTAAGGATCAAGTTGACATTTCTGACATAACACTACATGAAACTCAGGCTGAGTAATGTTTTTCTACAAACACATAATCCCCTATTTCTCTTTTGTTTCACCTAATATTTCTTTTCAATAAGAACGTATTTGATATATTTTCATGTTCCAGCTTTTCACACATTCTGAAATGTGGTTCATATGATTTTTCAATTAGGTTTACCTCCATAATTGTTGTACCTTGACAATCCATCTTGTGGAGTCCTCTATCCTCTTGGAGAGTTGAATACATTGAGATTATTTATAGAAACTTAAGAAATCATGATTAAAATTTTGGTAATGTTGCAGCCTTGTTAGGTACATAGCACTTGCAACTGCAATGAAACTTGCATACATGCATGTACTCATTCAACTAGACAGTTCATAACTACATCAAAATTAGGTTGATCTTTCCTGCTTTCAGGTTTTATCTGCTATCCTGTATGTGATTTGCTATTACGGGTACATAATATATTACATGAGAGGGCTGGATGAAAGCAGTGACTTTCCAGTTAAAAAAGTTAGAGACCTCTTCCCAAGGAGACTTGAAGGAAAGGTAATGGTCCTGTTTACTTCGTATATTGCACAAAAATATTCATATACTTTATTTTTACAACAGAGAGAAATCTAAAAAAGTGAATGTAATTTGTCAGTCTCCCATTCTTAAAAAAAATTACTTTTGTTGTTTTAGTGGCATGTGACTTGAGTACTGTAGATGGATGAAATCTAGTAATGGAGGAAGTCTCTTTCGAAATGATTGAGCTAGTGAAGTATTAATTGTTCAGACTGTGTTACTTGATAATATATAAATTGGTTCTATCAGTCCATTTAAGACATATCTATGAAAACTTGGTCCATGTATTAGACCAGTGGTCCAGATGTGCCTTTAGCTGTGCACAATTCTAGTGTTGCAATAGTTTTGGCCAAACTGAAAGCAGTCAGGCTTGCAGAGTGGTGATATCTGTTTGTTTCATGGTTTGCATTGAGGTTATTTTCTCAGACACTTGCCTTTGGTTTCTCATAGCCTAGCATGTATTGCATTATGGACAGTACTACAGTTAATCACTGAAGACTAACATGATGTTGAAATTGTGCTTTTTCACATAAAAGTGGTTTGAAGTTTTAATTCCATAGCTGAGTCTTATTTCATATTTCAGCTCAACAATGGTTCCTCTGCATATTGTGTATGCTGATCTAGTGCACCAGAACACCACTGAATCCGCTTTAGTCTTTACACGAAAAATTAACTTTATGCCAGTTTGAAAGCCTAGTAATGCTGTTGTAGTATGATATCTCATATATCAGTTTGGCATAAAAATTCAATGCCATTGGTTTTCATCAAAAGACAGTATTTCATTTTTAGAACTATATTTTTAAGTGGCCATTTTTTTGCTGAGGTGCTGTTAAATCCTATTACACATGTTAAATTTTTTAAATGGCAATAGAGATGTATTGAATTAAATTGGGAAAATGGTGTAATCAAAAAAATAGATGCTTAAATCAGGAATCACTGGCAGTGGGGTTGGCTAGAAAAGCAAGTTGATTTTTTTGAAGGTGAAGATTGTTTGACAAACAAAGAACATCTGGAAAAGCTTTGTTGAATATGCTATAGAATAGAATTTATATTTGTTGGAATCATTTTATTGCACTGTTGAGAATAGAATTGTAAAGACGATAAACAGTTGCATGTATTATCTTTTTTAACTCTACGGGTAATACACCAGATGAGAACGTACGACGGCCTGTCATCAATCCACTGTTCATTTGCCCATTAGCACAAGACTGTTATCACTGCTCCTTAAGTGATTGGGAAGATTTCATAAAACTTTATGAGCACATTAAGCCAAAGTTGCGTTGGTATGTTACAAAATGATACCCTCAGTCAGCTAGAAAAACTTGTTATTGCTACTCCTTCTGAACAGATGATCATAATGACATTGGGGTTTTCACTAAAAGATTCTTATGATGTCCAGATTGTTATGATTGGTATTGTAATGGCTTCCATCGCCAATGGATTTAGTTCCATTGTTCATAGACAATCATCGTGAAAATTTTGTTATTACTGCTTCACCTGAACATGGTTATATCATCATCAGGTTTTCACCAGAAGATTTATAATCTTCAGTTGCTTCTAAATAAACATGGGTTAGATCTGACATCCAATATGGCCACCACAGGGACAACTTGAAAATCATGCTGTTTCTAATTCTTCCGAACAGAAAGTTATATCAACATGTTGCTTCCACCAGTAGACTTACTTTGTCTGGTTGCTGTCAAATTGAAAATGATGTGACCTCCATGATGGCCACCACTGGTCATCTTTAAATCTTATCACTACTCCTTGTAAATAGATGACCATATTGACATGGGGTTTGAAATGTTTATTTGGTTTTAAATGAAAATGGTCCTTGTCTGATATCCAGCATGGGTACTATGGCAGCCATCTTGAAAATTTTGGTTTTGCTACTCCTTTTGAAAAGATGGTCATATCACATGTGGTATTCACAAAAGACTTGTAAAAATGTATGGCTGGTCTTTCATGAAAATGGTGTTGATCTTAAATCCAGTATAACTGCAATAGTGGCTGCTTTTAAAAGAGCTGGTTTAAACACTCAAGTTTAAAAGAAGAAATCTTCTTATTTTGAATTCATGGAAATATTTTAGCTAGTAAATTGTCAGTCTCTTGTTTTATATTCATTCACATTGATATTGGTTTTATATGCATATGCTCCTAATATATTTCAGCCATTCATAGATAAACGCCAGGCCCAGCTTGCATTCAGTATATTCAAACAGTGTCTTCTAAAACAGTTTCTTACTGAAGGTATGTAGCGTCAGTTATTCATTAAAGTATTTCTATTCTTCTGATAAATTACAGTACAGTACTACCTGTTTATCATGGCATCTTCTCGCCCAAGGTAATGATGTCAACATGTTGAGATATATATTGGGGGTGGGGTGGGATGCGGCTGAAAAAAATTATGCATACAAGTGAAAGTTTGCGGTTGTACATTTAAAAATAATTGTAAGTTATAAGAAAATACACCAATTTTGTCTTTTTATTTTTGGATGATTTTTTAAACATCTTGATGTAGTGTTTAGGGCCATGCAGTTGCAGTATGCTGTTTTTATTAGTACAAACGATATAGGGTTGTACAGTCAATGGCATGTGCTATCGGTGAAGTGATAATTAAAATTGTAATCTTGAGCAGTTAACCAGTACAAACATATATTGACAGATTTGTCTTCAGTGGTTTATGAGTGTAATTCTAGCCATGGAGCTTTCGTTTGTTGGTGTTTGCTCTAAGTGGGTATTTGTGTTTAAAAGGAAAGAAGCTCCAACTTTACTGATACATAAATTTGTGAGTACTGCTTGTCAGCTGTATTTGTATTGAAAGTCTGTCATTAGTTGTTTACTTTAATTGACTTCTTTAGATCTGATACCCATAAATAATAAATAACATTAGATGAATATTTGTGTTGGACAATGGAGATTATAATTCTTATGTGTCAACAAATATTATTTGCAACCCCCCTCCCCTCTTCCTACCCAACTGTTACCCAAACTGTGAAGTCCCCTTCACTGTCATGCACCCACAGATTAGCTTCACCATTTACAAGTTATTGAAGAAGAGAGCTTATTTGAAAAGGTATCATTTATATAGTTGTCAGTACTTTAACCCAAATTGAACTCTTTTTGTACTTCTTTTTTTTCAGGTGAAAAATATGTGATGACAATATTTGCAGTACTAAGTTTTGCTGATCAGGGTAAGACAAATATGTAAATTTTGGAATTAATAGACTTAAATTTATGCAAAGTAACAAATAAGGCTGCAATTTTGTAATTCCATTAAGGTTCAGATGATGTGTTCCGTAATTTTCTTACTGCCATGCAAACACTTTCTCTCTATCCTTGTCTGTCAGCTGTGTGATCATGATCATCAGAAGTTGATCTTGACTAATTCCTTCGCATCTTCACTGCATGTGGATTCATTGGTGTTTGTCACCTTTATACAGACCCACGACTTCCACGGAGCAAATGGCTCTGTGTTCAGCTAATGTTCATGCCATAAATGCATTTCAGAAGTTATAGCATAAATCAACAGTAATTTTCCCAATAGGATACATTTAAATTAAGGAAGTTCTTGGGCAGATTTTACATCTGAGTTTTCTTGTACTGATTATTTATGCATAACTATCGAACAAATTAATACATATATGATGATTCATTGCATTATCGAGCAGTGAGATACACATACATGAGCTGCGTGCAAGTCACAGCACTTGGTGCCAGTGAGTGTAAAAACAAGCAGAGTGCCACAAATCGGATGTTATTTCTTCGTTATAAATGGCATTAAAATGAAAGTACATAA
The DNA here is from genome assembly GCA_016617855.1 of Megalonaias nervosa. NCBI lineage: Eukaryota > Metazoa > Mollusca > Bivalvia > Unionida > Unionidae > Megalonaias > Megalonaias nervosa. Next base: position 253,667 of record JAECUM010096182.1, on the reverse strand, counting down.
ATTGAATTGGTGTATAGTGAGTGTCACCTGTATTGCTGAGCTAGTCAGAGTGGTTTACTTCACTTCAACCTGTCAAAACATGTTAGATCCACTTGAGAAGCAAAGTTTCAGCTCTTTTGTTGTGGTTGTTCAGAGTAGCACAATATGGCACAATATGGCCACCCATCGAAATTGTTGATATGTGAAACTGTTTCATTAGTCACAAATAGCATGCCTCATAAATAATGTAGTTACAGAATTATGTGTTAGTGCTTCTCATCAAGAAATTAATCCATGTGGTCCAAATGTCTGTATGAAGGTGGCAAACCAAACTGGAACCTCCATTGGAGAAGATGATGTTCCCTTAAATGAATATTATTAATTGCAATGCCATTAATGTTCATTAACATAATTTTAGGCCACTCTGTAATGCATTTCTGCTTTTAGATTGATTATGTCCATAAATCCATCCATCTGACATTGACTCTAGGGTTCGGGTTTGTGTTTGGTCATTTTCTTGGATGCTACTATGTGCAGAACCACACAGATTGATATTTAGAAGGATCATGCACAGTATGGTGCCTTTGATTGAAAATTAGGTCACTGTGACCTACATTTAACAGCTCACTGACTTTTGTTAACCTTTGCATTTAGCTCGTTTTTATTGAGCCCACCTTGGCTGAAGCTTAGCATGTAGATCACTTTGGAATCTGTTTGCATGCCTATACATCTGTCTGTCCATGCCAAATATTAAAATCAATATTAGAGTGCTTTTGATGATGCTCAAGGAAACGTAAAATATATGAATATCAGCTCCAGTTAATATAGCCTTTCATTGTTGTTGAGCATGCCTTATCGGAAGCTTGATATAATGGTCGTGTGTGTGTGTGTGTGTGTGTGCATCTGCATTGACCACCCACATTATAGATTGTGTGTGTGTGTGATTTAGACTTTTTACGTAGCTTTAACAATTTTTCAGCCATATCGCTACGATGTCTGCAGTGTGGCAGTTTATAGTGATGTCTAGCACTGGGGCATCATGCCGCAGACATGTGGCATGATGTTCCACCCAGTCACATTATCCTGACACCAGGCCAACCAGTCCTAACACTAACCTCCTAATGCTGAGCACCAAGTGAAGCAGCTGTTAGTACATTATAGATTAACCTCAGTGTTAAAGTTTTTTTTCATGTTTAAAAAATGTGGTCAGCTGCGCAGACACAGTTGGTAACAGAACTTGTTTTCTGGATATATCTAAATGTGTGCCTGGGCTCAGAAGTTTTTAGCAGTAGAAATTTTTTAGCACAGGCACACATTCTGGTCGTAGACCAGGAGAACTTATGGGACAGTCTTTCATTGGTTAACCAACAATCGTTATTACAAGTCCTAAACCACCAGGAGGATTGCCATGAAACTTTACGCACATTTATCTCATTGTCTGGGTGGTCTGAAGTGAAAATGTTGCTGCTCAGACATCTGATACGGCCATCACAGTAGCTGTCTTGAACATCTTGTTATTGCTACTCCTCCTGAATGGATGGTTATATCAAAAGAGGTTTTCTTTTTGATACCTATCTTGTCCTAAATAAAAATGGAGCCAGTGGTAAATCCAATATGGCTACCACAATGGCTACTCCTCCTGAATGGATGGTTATATCAAATGAGGTTTTCTTTTTGATACCTAGTTTGTCCTAAATAAAAATGGAGCCAGTGGTAAATCCAATATGGCAACCACAATGGCTGTCTTGACAATCTTGCTGTTGCTACATCCCCCTAAATGGATAGTCATATTGACATGGGGTTTTCGTGAAAAGATTATAAAAAGATATCTGCTTGGCTGTACATAAAAATGGTGCTAATCTGACATTCAGTATGTCCACCACAGCAGATAATTTGAAATTCTTTTTATCACTGAAGAATATCAGAGATGGTTTCAGCACTCTGCAACTCATAGGAAAATGTTATTTTTAATTCCTGGAAATTAAACTATATTAGAGCATGAGTCCCTTCAAGGAACTCTTTTTCTTTTAGTCACAGGCCTATGAGAAGTGGCTTTAAAAAAAAAAATCACTTGCCATGATTTAACTTATTAAAGAAAGAGATATAATAATGCTTGTTTTATTGCCTCTATTTACTTTCAGAATAATTGTACACTATACTTGAGCATTAATTATGAAGTAACAGTATTTGTTCTGTTTGGTTTTAAGCAATGTTTTCTCCAGATCTTGATGTCAACCAGTATTTAGTACCAAAATAGTTTATGCTTTATAGTGTACTTAAACAACAGTTATGTGTGACTTTGTTCACTTAAATTTAATTACATTTCAGTTTAAGCAATGTTTTTATATATTATGTGAATCAGTACATTTTTCATCTTTAGAAAGCTATAACTTCAAGTTTTGTAATTACATTATGTTACAGTACACTGCATGCAAAACAGTTTGGAAGATACCAATGCTCTATTTCAGTGGAATAAGTTACTAGTAACTCAGAACTACTGTAGTGAAATAATGGTCACTGTTCATTATGGGTGAAAGGCATTGTAGTGGGCACATTGACAAACCATTCCATAGTTTCATTGTCAAATAATCATTTTGGTACCAATCCGTATGTTTAGCTACTGACTTCCAAAACCATGAAATAAAATTTGACCAGTCATGATGGAAAACCTCTTGGCCTGAAAACCTTTCAGATGCCAATCCATCATCAAATATATCTCGTGTTAAGATCTATATCCCAAATTTTGTACAAAGGATCAAGTATGGCCACCAATGCTAAAAATAATAAACAAAATTTGAAGGACTTCTCCAAAACTGTTGAATAGAATATGATCAAACTTGGCAAAGTATTCTGGAATGATGACCTTTCATATTTGTACCATCTAATATGGCCACAGTCAATAAAAAAGAAAAACCTGGTATTTTCTCAAACACTGCTCAACAGAATTTGACCAAATTTGACAGTGTATTCTGGCATACATGGCTTTCAAGTTTTTGCAGTCATTTTATCAAATATGGCTGCCATTACTAGAAATTTGCAAACAAAGAACTTAAAATTACTTCAAAACCATTGAATAAAATTTGATCAAACTTTACAGAAAGCACTGTGGCATGAAGACCTTTCAAATCTCAACAGATGCTACAGATGCAGCATCAAATATGGCTGACATTACTAAGAATAGAAATCTCTTTAATGACTTTTTCTCCAAAACCACTGTATAGAATTTGACCAATCACAATAGAAGTATCCCAAGATGAAGACTTTTCACAATTATAAATCAGATATAGCCACTGTTACTTAAAATAGAAAAACATTTAAATGACTTCTTCCTAAAACCTTTTGATTTCCAAATTTGAGAGAGAGTATCATGTCATGGCATGCATTTTAAATCTACAATTGATACCAATCCACCACTGATGTAGAAAACTTTTTTTTCTTCTCTTAAAACTGCTGGACAGAACTTTATCAGCTTTGACATTAGTCCTTCTAGCATAGAGACCGTTCTTTGTGAGACAGATAATGCTGATCTGCCATCAGAAGTGGGTTAAGATGGAAAACTTTAGAAACCATGAAGTATCTTTTAATAACATAAGTATCAACAGCATTGTAAGAAACTTAAACAGAAAGCATCCTACTTACCAAGATTTCATGGCCAAATGTTCTTGCATTTGGCTGTTATGCAGATGTCAGTGATGTTTTGTTTTAAATATTTTTATTGTCACAGTATGATACAATGGGATTGGGCACAAGTTCTAACAACTTCAATTAGCCCTCTCCCTGCATGACACAAGTATTGCAACATATCTAGCATAACAATATAATAATGAAAAATAATTGGTTGGCGAAAGAGAGAGAGAGGGAGTGGCACAATGACAGTAATCACGATTTGAGTAAGTTATTGAAATTTTCCAGTAGCATATTAGTCCAGTTATATATTTGAAAACAGGATGCAAAATTCTATATTTTTCATTTGCACTGCCCTTTCCCCAAAGCAGTAAATCTAAGCTAATAAATGTGATTTGATTGTTTTGAGACACACTTGGGCTTCTTGTTTCATTGTGCTGTAAATGATTTTAATTTGTTTTGAATTTCAGGTATATATGAAATGGTTAATCACCTTGGGTCCTTGGCTGCTAGGTTTATCTTCCTTCCAATTGAAGAGAGTGGAGCTTTATTTTTCTCACAGTTACTAGTACGAGGAGAGCATGTATCAAAACAAAAGGAGGTAATTTCTGTAAACTGTTGGTTCATGATTTTTGTTAAAATTTAAAAGGAAATTATTGGGTTCAGCTTCCTATACATTATCTGATCATAATACATGAGGGATCCATTCATAAACTTGCAAATCCAGCCCTCTCTTATGAAAAAAGATGTGACCTCAACTTTAGGTTGTTTCAGCAATAAAAGTGTTAAAATGTCTGCTTATGAGGAGACAAGTGAGATGCGAGTGGTCTCTCCGTTTATCAAGGGATTGGTGCCATACACTTCATTCATTGCTTACTAATTACCTAGTATCTCATCTTAATAAGGAGAGTCATGCAGCAACCATACTGATTATCAAATGTTAAGCTAGTATGTGCCTGTTATATCTTGGCTGTGCCCATCACACAATGCAAGGTGTTATAAATATATAATCAAAGATTTCTTATGTGTATTTTATTCCAAATGATGCTGATCCTGTATCCAATATAGCCATATTTTGAAGAAAGTGTACCCAGGTCCACACCTTATAATACAGTAGATAGGGAGTACCATTTGCAGTAAAGTTTCTGCCAGAATAATTGTTTGATTGAAATGCAGGCATTCCCTTCCTGGCCCTTACTGCAGTGACATCCCTAGAAGTGAATGCACTTCCCACTACAGTAGTAAGTGATGAATGATAGATATTGGTGCATATCCAAAAAGATATGGATGATGTCTTCTTTTGCCTGGGAGAGCAGAATTTGCAAGGTTGTGGAATGACTCCTATGTATTATGGTTGAGGAAAGCATTGGCAAACATTGGTTTCTGTTAGAGATTAGAAAATTTAGTATTGAAATAAATGCTATAGAAATTTACAAATGTGGGTAGGGACATCCCTCTTGATAAGGTATGTACAATTTTTATAGAATTATTTTGGGCCTTGTGCATAACAATTCCATATGTTATATGTATTCATAAACCATTTGACCACTTGTTGGTTTTCCTTCTATTTTTGTGGAGCCTGCCTTGATGGAAGCTTAATAGACTGATCACTTTGGCATCCTTGTGTGTGACTGTCTATTTTTATGTCCATTCATATCCTAGGATTTTGCTTTCTTTTTTGTTTATATTTTCTAGTTAAACAAAAGGCAGGCTTGACAAGAAGGGGATCTGTTGTTCATAACAGAAAATTTAGCATTTCATTCTTCAGACATTTTTTACAGATGATTGACAGGCATGAACTATATATACTCAGATGCACAGAACCAGATCTGTCATCATATGATGTTCCAGCAGATCTGGGTCTTTGTTGTTTGTTAGAAATAATCATTAATACAAATATCATAACCTTCATCTGTCAGCACATTATATGATGGCAGATCAGAGTCTGTGTTGTTTGCAGTTATACTTGACTTCTAAGTGAGTACAGACAGAATTTTTTTGCTCATATTCAGATGTCCTTTATTTTCAGGAAAATGTCAAACTTGCAACGGGGGTAATTCGATACCTATTGAAGTTTGTAACGATGATAGGTTTGGTAACGATGGTGTTTGGATATTCCTACTCTTACCTTACACTTCATCTGTATGGTGGCAAAGTCCTGTCTGTAGGATTAGGTATGTTATCTGTTGAACTTCTCAAATTTGCTCACTTATATAGTCTGTTAGTAAGAGTATCTGAAATGCACAAGTTCGTAAGAGCTAGGTGAGAAATCTTTATATTCCAGAGGGAAAAGTGAATTATCATACTTGAAATTTAAGAAGTAAGAGGTATTATTGAGGATCACTTACTCCTTTAGGATGTCATTCCTGCCCAGCTGTAACACATGGTTAAATATGTTTTTGTAGACTAGCAATGTGGGCACATTTTTGAAGTAATGTATGTCATTGTAACCATCTTTACATGTTTGTTCAATATTACTTTAATCTGTCTCGGGATCTTTTTTGATCAATTGCTATCACTTTTTGTGAAGCATCTTGGGATGAAGGTTTTTTGAACACTCAAACTTAGCAAAAAGAACCTTCTTTGCAGGGTTAACATAACATTGCTCAACAATACTGGTTTGTGCAACATAAAGTAATGCATGGTAATTATGAACTCTTGATCAACCATACTTTTTTTAAATGAGTAAGGGGTTTCAAATACTATGAAATCCATTCACAAAGAAATTTGTTGCAACAAAACTCCAGATAGGATTGTTTAAGATGTTGTTTTTTTATGTCCTGAATTATCTCTCATTTAAAACAAAGTTCTGTTTTTAAAATGATTTTTTTGGTCATTGGTTCCAAGTGTATGTTGTTTAGCAACAGCTGTCTGTTGGATGGGAGACACCAAGCAACATTATTTTATGTTCTAAAGAAGTACTTGGAGGAATTTTTGTATACTTGGTATTTTATTTGGTGCCTTCCTTGTAGTTTTGTTATGTATATTTAAGTTACATTGTTTGGTAGTTATTTTAATTTTTTTTAAAATTCTTTATATGCTATTGTAATGTAACTTTGTATGTTGGACTTAACCTCATTCAAAATCAAGTTCATTTTCTACTTGACCAGAATTATTTTATTCTGTAAACAACTAATACTTTCCATTAGGTAATGTTCTTTTTAGAAAATGTAAATTGTGACCTGAGGTTAAGTAGAGGACTATATAATCTTGTCATTGGAAAGATTATTCATTCATGCTTAAGATCTAACAGAATCAGTTTGTATTATTGTTGTGTGTAGTAGTTTTGGCTGGAATTTCTTCAAATTGTTCATTTCAAGTGATTTTTCTCTGGAAATACAGAGTGCTCATAAATAAAATTGGACAGAGACATTCACTGGGATTTATAGTGAATTCAGACCTGGAATTATATTACAGTGTTTCAACAAAAGACTGTTGGTAAAACAACACAATATGGGCCACTGCACGCACATCAAAATCTTCAGCTTTGGACTCAGTTCGGATTTCTACGAAAGTCTATTCAGAACTTTAAATTATTAGGACTTGTGTCTGTAATTCTAGGGTTCTTTTGGGATTTAAATCGCAATACTGTTAAGTTCTTAGTTTTTCATTTTCACTTTGTATTCTAGGGAAATAAATTCATACGTTGAATTTTACAAAGCTTTTGCTTTTCACTCTTTTCTGTTACTTGTTTTAAGAGCATTGACTCCTATCAGTATCATGTTACAGAGACTCTGTCAACACAGATTCTCAGAATGGATGCTTATCAGAAAAATTTTCTGTGCAAGTTAAAAGCAAAAAGAGAATTTTAATATTTTAAATGCAAACTGAAAATAACTATTATCTCTAGCCCTATGACTGATTTGGCATAGTTTTGTGTAATGTGAACTTGTTTGTGTCATTAGTTTCTTACCAAAGCTTGGAATGCTCTCATTTAATCTTCATTTTAGACATACATACTGATGATAGTATACTCCATTTTTTCTTGCATCACAACCCTCTCTTCCCTTTTGATGAATTTTTATTTTATAACTTGATTAATGAGTACTTTCTTGTTCTTTATTCAGGTCCCTCTCTGCTGAGGTGGTACTGTGTTTATGTACTAATAATTTCCATAAATGGTGTCACGGAATGCTTTTGCTTTGCTACTATGGGCAAAAGAGAAGTAGATAGGTAAGATTTATGACAGAGTAGAGCTATTATACTACAATCAGTGTCAGCATCCATGCTTATAAAAGCATATGCACATGTTCCGTCTCACTGCATCTCAACTGTGCTTTCCTTCTAAGTGGCAAGCAACAGTTTGGAATGGGTTTTAATAGCACCTACCCCATTGGGAAGGAACTAAATAATCTAACTTGTATGTACATGAACATTTTTTTACTTGTATATTCTTCATTGTTTTTCTTTTAGCTTGGTTTTTTTTTTTTTGCAAACTGTATAAATAATGTTATCATGAAACTTGGTGAAGCGATACTATGCCCTCATCAGAAACATATGGCACTGTGACCTATTTTAACATTTCACTGAGTTTGGTTAAATTATGTCTTGTGTTATTTTTCAGGCTTTGTTCATGCTGGAATCATCAAACTTGTTTGAATGCATCTCTCCTAGCACCACATCCTAACAACAAAAGAAGGTCATTGTTACCTATGTTTAAATTTTACTGACTTTTTTGGCATGTAGCTCATGACCAGTTGATGATCTCCCCTGGCATCAGTGAGCTTTCTATCTCTCCAATGATCACTGTTGTACATGTTTCCATGCATCTAGCTAACGACCAGGTAGATTCTTAGCATGCTATGTGCATATTGTCATCTCTAGAATCTTCAAACTTTAGGGATGCTGCTTGATGAGCACTACAACTTCATTTCAATAGTAGGTCACTATTATTCATGTTTTATGCTTCATTGACTTGATTAAATATTGTGTTTGATGTTTTGTTTTTTCCATCTCATGCATTCTTCATGTTAGAATAATGAAATCGATGATGATACATATATCTAATACTACCACACCTTTACAACAACAGAAGCTCATCCTGACTAGTATTTCAATTTTGCTGGCTTTGGTTAAATTGTTTATGCTTAACTCATAACCACAGTATTTTTGTCATGCTGTATATATCTTATTTGGCAAAGAGTTTTGAAACATAGTGATGGGATGCTTCTTGATTATAAAACCACATTGCAAAAAGTATAGCCAGTGACTGAAATTTCATCCTTAATTAACTTTATTGAAATTTTGTGTTTAAAGTTAATTTATTGATTGCTTTTCATATTTTAATCATTAAACACAGCTGGATGCATCTTTGTTAAATCCTTGCAACCAAATAAAGGTCACTGTGACCTATTTATATATGCTTTAATAACATGGGTTAATTATTTGTGTTTAGGGTATATTATTTGTGTTTAGTCCATGACCATAACTTTGGCAGTTAGAAGTAGGAATAAATAAATTTATTCATTGGCTATACATCTTATGCTGTGATAGGTTACCCTCAGCAGGTTAACTTGTGTTGTGTTTGTGACTGAGTCATGGAATTAAATGAGTGGGCTGCATGCTATGTTAAGTCTTATCTGAGGTTTTCTAATCAAGGTAATTACTGATGCATGTACTGTGCCTATAATACTTCCTGTTTATTAGAGGTTGCTCAGACTTGTGACTTTCACTCAATAAACTCTAGCTTCTAGGGGTGGACAATGACAAAATAGCTTCTGAAGCAGATTTCAAGAACAATATTTAAAAGCAAAAATCTCTGCATTTTATCAACTCATTATAGTATCTCTATTTTTATATCATTTGAGTAATGAATACTTTTATAAATTGTTTTGTCTTTTTTGTTCTGTTAGAGTATACATTTTAGTATGTCTGTGGTTTAATGACATAGCAGCACATGCTTACTATATAGTGCTTGATAAAACTTCTAAAAGGTAAAGATTAAAAAACGCAGAAGAGGAGAAAAATTAGAAAGGGGTGTAATTTAAAGTTGAACCATAGTTCATATGACCTTGAAAAATCCTTGCTTTTGATGGGTTGCCATGAAACTTGAATTTAATAAAGTTGGTTTTATTATTGAAAAGTTCTTGAATTTGTCATTTAGACAATCCTTAAATTTTGCCAAAAAATGTTTTGTAAGTTATCAGAGTGAATATAAAACATTAAAACTGAATAAAATATATGACCTTATAAATTTAGTTTTTGTTACTTAGATTCTTTCCAAAAATAATGAATAAAATAATGGATAAGATTGGGTGGATAAAATGACACATAACATTGATAGTTAACAAAGTTATATATAGGCAAGGTTCAGTTTCTTTTTGAACAGTACTCCCTGAAACTTTTGGAAGCCTTTGAAAAATCCTTGAAAAGTACTCAAAACAAACACACTAGATCTGTATGAACCATGTTATTTTATTGGGTCATGAAATTTAAAGCAACCATGAAGTCCAATGAATAAAAGTAAATTCACAGTAGTCTGACACTTGCACCACACTTGATTACATTGAACAGTCATGTACAATCAAAGTGTCTTCAGATCACTTGCCACGCCAGCCATCCTCTTTAATTTTGGAACAGCTTTTACATTTGTTCTTTGCATTACTCTGTCATTAGTCTTGTCTAATTTTGTTTTTTTATGTTGCTGTAATCTAATTGAGCTTGAATTCAGGTTATTTCAACTTTAAAACTCTTCAGCTGTTTTTGTTGCATAGCAAATTATGTTGAATGTTAAACAATACAATAAAAAATGCTAAACATAATGAAATTCTAATTGGAACTATATATTGGTGTCATATGGATATCTTTTCAGTTACAACCACAAGTTGGTAATATTTTCTGCCATCCTGTTGGTATCTTCACTCATTCTGACCCGTTGGTTTGGGAGTGTAGGATTTATTTTTGCCAATTGTATCAACATGATCTGCAGGATCATCCACAGGTGAGTTTATGACATTGTTTTCTTACCTGCATAATGATATTGAGGCATGGGTATCCCATTCCCAGTGTTATCAGTTTCAAAATATTTGAGCTGAAACTTTTGCAATTTAGGCTACATCAACAGATGAGACATGGAGTTATGTTTTCACATGGGAGAATTTCAATCCCTCCAGTGTCTGTTCTGTTTATATATAAATATGTCAATATAAACAAAATGTTATGGTCTTGCTAAATTTAATAATAGTAATACATCACTCACTGTTATTGTGTTGCTTATTCCAAGGATGTTATTCCCTTATCACATTATAATTGGAGAACAATCAGAATATTATACTTTTCCCTGAACTGTGTATATTTTTATAGATGGAGATGACCACCTCTGTTAGGAATGCCATAATACTGTATGACTGGATGGTCTCTGTAGATTGCCAGAATGTTTAACTTCACATCCCCTTCTTCCCAGCCTACAGAAAATTATAGTAGTTTCGCCAGAGATTTGAGATGTCCCAGTTTTGGGATTTTCCTTGTGCCTAATGTCCGGTCCCAGTCTTTGCAGGGGTGATGTGTTTATGAGGGGATACATTTTCTCACCAATCAAAGAACAGTCTGTGTTCCTTCCAACAGAATCTCACAAATACTTCCTCCCTATGCATGACTGGATGAGAAGACTCTACAAGTGGCAGTGGGCTTAATTTCCATGGAAAGGTTTATGCAGCCCCACCAGATTTTGTTTCTAGCAAACTGGAGACCTGACAAGGTCTCCCTGTCTGCTCAGATCCCCTCAGGATCCAAGTTTCACCACCATCAGAATTGGTGGAAAAATCAGGACTGGAGTTTTAATTCATAGTTTGGGGAAGCTCACTCCTTTCTTTTACACAGATGCCACAGATTTTTCAAACTGGCAGGAATAGCTAGAATCAGAGTGAGTAGTCCTGCAAGACCTTTGATCCTGGAAAAATCTTCCTGTCTACAAATGCAGCATTGTTAATGTACTTAATTTAATTTTTATATAAACACATCATATGGAAAACAGTCAATCTTTCCATACATTAGGTCATGGGCTTTGTGTTAATTCAACACCTGTAAAGTACACTATAGCAAAGTTCTTATGCTTAAATGATACAAAAAATTCATCCTACTTTGGCTCTGGCTCATGCCTAAGGTAAATGTTAGTGCATGCCTTGGATGCAGTTGGATAGAAAGTAACAAAAAGCACTGCATCCATGAATACAGACAAATTTAGAATTTACCTGTAATAAAAAGGATATGAACAGATTTTTCTTCTGTGGAAAAGACTAGTTTTGATGGATATTAAGACAGGTGTACAGGTATAACCTCGATATACATTTCCCTAGGGAAGATAACACAAAGATTGTGTGTATTATATAGGTAAATTCTCATCCAAATTGTTCTCAAGGCAGTATATCTATCCTGTCCATTCTTTCCTGATTGCCCCTGGAGCATGCAAGATGCAAGTCCAGGGAAAATTTAAACTGATAGCTTACATTACCATTGTCAACCAAACTCTACATGAATCTGTGGATTAAATTTTGTATTTTAGGTTATTTAGGATGGGCCTTTTATTTTCTCTGAATGTGAGTTTTAAGCAGCTTAGTATATATATATATTAGGTGTGTGGTACACCTGTTTACCACTGTGTGGTATACCTGTTTACCACTATTTTTTTTTCTGGTGGTACATACAGTATAACCTGTCTTGAAAGACCATCCCTTCTGCCAAAAATAATGGTCTCTCAAGATAGGTGGTCCCTCACAACAGGTCATAACACTATATAATCAATAAATCTGCATGGGGATAGTGATCTCTCAAAACATGCTGGTCTCAGCAGTGGTCTCTCAGGACAGGTTTTACTGTTCTATGGTATATTTTTCTCTATACTGGTACTTAGGTTGTTTCTGTCAATAAAGAATGTATGGAAATTCCCCAGTAATCTTATAATGAATTTGATGATATTGACAGAATGTTTTACTTTTCATGATAAAATAATTCACAACATTATTAATATTTTTTTTACAAAACAGTTGTATTTCTCACAGATAATTTGAATATTGCAAATATAATTACATTAATTTTTTAATCATGTTTGACAAGTGTCATGTAATTAAATGTGGTGACCAAATGGAATGTTATAAAGGATATTTGGGCCCAATCCATCTTGAAAAATTTGGATTGAAACAGAACAAAAATACAAATATAATTTTTTTTTTAGTTATTTACTAGCATATGTTAATGTGTCAGTTACATGTATTCCATTGTAAGACTGAAAATCGTCCTTAGATTTTCAGGAGAAATTGTAATGGCAAAATTCTACTAGATATTTTCTTGCTTGTTAAGTGTGTGTAATGTATACTGACCCTCTCTGATAAATATCATGCCATAGTGTTGGCATCCAACTCAGTTTTCCTGCCTGTTACATCAACAGTGTAGCCAGTAAATTGTATTCTTCAATGCCAGCACTTCCCATTTGTATCAACTAGCTCTCTGTCAGCACAGTGACTTTCACAGGGTGTCAGTATTAGTGTAAACTTATAGCAAATTCATCTTCTATAAGGCATTGACTATTTGATTTTATGTGGGGCTTGTGATTTTGTTTTAGATATTTTCTTTTATCTTGAGGTAACTAGTTTATTTTTCTTCAGGTGGTAGAATAGATAACAATATGGTCTTGTTTTGCAATAAATCAGAGCAAGATATTTTTTCCATCTATCAACATATATAAATTAAAGAAAGAAGGGTACCAGGTTTCTGCATCAGAACATTAATTGTTAGTCCGGCATACATATTGCAGTATGTTTAGAAATAATGGGGTATACTGTAATGTATACATACACACACAGAACATTTTTTACCAGAAAAATGGTAAATTGTTGGGAGAAATGCCACTTCCTCTAAATGAAAATCACCACCTTTTTGTGCTGAACAGGCCTGGATATTGTGTTGTTATTAGCATTTTTTTCCCTCTCTTTTCAGCGTTTACTACATTGTCCACTATTTCCAAGGCAGTGGATATAAACCCTTTAGAGGTGTATGGCCCTCCAAAACTGTTGTTGCTTCATTAGTGGTGGCATTCATCATTACTGCTTTATCAGAGGTAACACAAGATGTACATGCTGGTTTAACAGCAAATGGTTTTCGAAGATGTCTGAATTTCATATATCTTAGAGATCCAGGTGAATTTCGTCACCTTTTTCATTTGAAATAATTCATACTTGTATGAAAGAAACAAATTTCTCAGTAGCAGCAGTAATATGTAAATCAGTGTCTAAAGTTTATAAATATTGCTTAAGGTTTACATGCCGACTAAACAAGGTACCTTTGTACCTTCATCACTGGTGGAATATTTTGTACATAATGCACCTGATGTTTAGCTTTACTGGTGATAGGCCAGGAAGCCTTTTGTCTTTTCTCCAACATCTTTCTATCTCTAAGTACATTTTTTTTTATTATTATTTATTGCTGCTCCTAAACTACTTGGAGGAAACTTTAGTCTAGTTGGTTTTAACCTTAAATGGTGCTACTCAGACATTCATTATGGCTGCCTCTGCAGTGTATATAGAATTCTCAACATTAGGATTTTTGGAAGTTTAGTTTGATGCATGTGAGAATATTCAAATATGGACATCTAAGTAGTTTAGTTGTGTATGCAGTATAGAAATATAAATTGAACATCGTGATTGAACGCCACATACATAAAAAATATAAAATTAAATGACTATAATCAGAGACAACACTGGTCATCATCGTCAATTGAATCACTCATTAATAGATTATAATAGTAATGGTGAGAATTCTTGTGTGGTAGACATTTGATTATTAACATGTTTGTTGATATCTTGAACTTTGGGATGGGTAAAGAGAGGCATAGAAAGTGTCCACATTGTAGAAAGATGAATGATTATCATGTTTTTCCATTTCAGAATTATTTCTGCTGTCATTTTGGTTATAAGTGGAGAGTGGTCCATATTTGTGTAGGTGCTGTATGTGGACTGGGTGTTCTGCTAGCTGTGTATCTAACAGAGATGGAAATGTGGGAGTTTGTGGTCAAACAGTACAAGGCCAGTCAACAAAAGAAACTGGATTAAATCATTGGACTGATATTCCATGGCGACAGTTGAATTTTTTCCAGAATGATAGGTGGTGCTCATGGATAGGAGTTGACATGTTGAACAGATGATGAATAGAATCTCACTTGGTGATAAAAGTATTATAAACTCACCTCTGTCTATTCACAGTGCCACCAATATGTTGATGTGTTCTCTAGCATAAGTGGAGTATTATGATTCGGAAATGAATTGCATATTCCTACAAATTTGTGATGCAGTTTGCATATGTGAGAAATTTGATTGATGCATGCGCATTCTCTGTCAATGACATCATTATGCTTTTCATGTCATGAATGTGTTTTTTTTTTTGTTTTTTTTTTCCTTGCAATTTTAGTATTGAAAAGATGTTTTGCTGGTATGGTAATCATTGTATATATGTTGAAACTCGACTATTTATGCTGCTTCTAATAACATGGAACTTTTATAAAACACTATGTATTTCTAAAGCTATACTTATGATACACTAGCCAATTTTAGCTCTACTTATCATAGACCAGAATTGTTTATGTAATGCCCATTTGTCTCTCGTCTGTCTGACCATTAGCACATTTGTTACCTCTACTACTACAGTACTTGGAGAATTACCATGATACTTTACACACATCATCACAAGGTCTATCTAGTTGCTTCTAAATGAAGATGGTTCTGCTCGGACATCCAATATGGCTATTACAGTGGCTGCCACAACGTCCAGCTTGAAAGTCTTGTTAGTACTTCTCCTGAATGGAAAGTCATATTTTCACCAGAAGACCTCTTATGGCATGTGTAGTTAGTCCTAATTGAAAATGGTGTCAATCTGGTATCAAATATGGCTGCCATAGTGGCCAGCTTGTAAATCTTTTCACTACTTCTCTGAATAAATGGTTATATCAGCATGGGGTTTTCACTGAAAGACTTCATATAATGTTGATCCTAAATTTAAATGGTGCTGATCAGATGGCCATCTTGAAAATTATTTTTTAGCTTCTCCTCTTAAATGGAAAGTCATTTGAACAATTTTTGTGATTGGTTCAAAATAAAAATGACTAAACCTAATAAGGCCACCATGGTGGCTGTCTTGAAAATATTATCTCTGCTGCTCCCAAATGAGTGGCTATCTCAAGATTGGGTTTTCACCGATAGACTTTTTATGATGCCAGGTTGGTCCTAGATGAAGATGGTACCAACCATTATATCCAGTATGGCTGTCATGACAGCTGTCTCAAAACTTTTGATGTTACTACACCCCCTGAATGGATGGATGACCATTATTACATTGGGTTTGCACCAAAACACTTCTAAAGGTGTCTATTTTGTCCTAGATGAAAAGGTGCCAACCTGACATCCATTGTGTCCACCACAGTGGTTAATTTTAAAAATCTTGTTGTCACTGAAGAATATTGGAGATGGTTTTGATACGCAGCAGTTAAAAGGCAGAAATCTCAAAATCTTGTTATTGCTGAAGAACATCAGATATGGTTTTAACACCCAGCAGTTAAAAGGAAGAAATGGTATTATCTTGCATTCCTGGACGTCCTTTACACCCAGTAGAGCATCAGTCCCTTGGCTCAAAAGCTTGAAGATCAGTGTCTTAAAGAAAAAAAATGGTTTATGCAACATCTACAGTTACCAAACTTTGCAGATCAATTTTGAGGTTAAAAGTCAGATTGAAGGTCATTGATTGCAATAAGAAAATTAGTTTTTATACAATAACTGGAGTTCATCATTTACAGTTACCAAACTGTGAATTGTTTGTAGTTGGTATAGGGAAGCACTCTATTGATTTTGGAGGTCAAGGTCACTGTGACTGACTAAAATATCAATGGCTTCTGCACATTAAGATTAGTTCTACAAAACGTAACTAAACAAAAGTTTCTAAGTGGCTTTTCATTTAGGATAAAAGATTGTGATTGATTTTGGGGGCAAAAGTCAGCATCTCTGAATGATGCAAGAAATATAGTTTCTGCACAGTAACAGTAGTTTTAGCTCGCAGACCTGGTCCAAACTTTGTGGATTATTTGCACTTAGGGCAAATGAGAAGCATATCCATTTTTGGGTCAAAAGGGCAAAGGTCAAGTTTACTAACAGACGGAAGAAAACTGGTTTCTGCACACAAATATCTGTGATCTTCACAGAGGATTATTTAAGCACAGGGTGGACATATAACGTGCCATTGACGATACTGTTGTTACAATAATCCACTCTATAGGTTGGCAAGGGATTGGGAAAACCTACCCTTGGGATCAGAATTTGTGAACAGGAACTTGGCAAAGTTCGTTCCTGCCACTAATGCCAACCCTTCAGTGGGACTTTCCAATCCCACACCACTGCATTTAATCTGTGAATTGCTGAAGTAAGTAATGTGGCATGTTTGCGTTATCAGTATATAATATTAGCTTTGGTTTGTTAATAAAGTAAAAGAAAATTTAGTCATAAAATTGCATTGTAGTGTTATTCCTATAAACTACAAGAATATCAAGTAATCCCATAAATGATATTTCATGTTGTTGCGCAAACAAACAATGATAAATAAAAGTCTATATGCGCCTTGACATGAAACGGGTATTTATATTATGGTACAAGAACTACTATGGTCAGTGTGATGATAATGGAATTGCTGCAGGCTTCCTTTTGCCTGCCAGTTTATTACAGCTCTCTTTTGGGATAAAATGCTTGCATCACCAATTACAGTGACCCAGCTACAAGCAAAATTTAGGAAAGTTCACTTGCCTTTTAGATACAGCATTATTTAGCAACCTGTTTTCGTGGGAATGTTTGTTAATTTGATGAATATACTAATCATCAGAAGACGAGTTTTGGAAATGGTCATTCAGTGTTGTGACAGATATAATAGATAGAACTTTGGAGACTGAAATATAATCTCACTTTGTATGCATCAGGGAAATCCTTAACATATTATTTCACATTTATTTCAGTTAAATGTAGTGCAATGTTAACTTACAGAAATGGACTTCAGTGTGCTGAATGCATGTAAAAATGGGTGTGCATAAAATTCTGAAAGTGTATTGGTATGAAATTCTTAACATGCCCTATACTCAAATGCAGCTGGCTGTATCATGGTATATATATATATATATATATATATATATATATATATATATATATATATATATATATATATATATATATATATATATACCATATACATTAAAAAATAACATGCATTTAAAGTGTTGGTATAAAGCAATTTGATATACCAATACTATTGGTATATCAAATTGTGATCTGCCCATGGTGCAATAATACGCATAAACATTCTGGTGACCATCTGCAGTTGATTCTAGGTCATTGATGAATTTCCACTCATAAATCATTAGTGACGTATGAAAATAACGATAAAAAGTATTAATAATCCTCATTTTCTAAATGAATTTATTATGGTACACATTTTCATCACAATCCTTTCTGATTTCTGTTTCCCCCTCCCCTCTCATGCATAATGGACAAACTACGCAGAAATGTGGAGAGAGAGAGAAAAGGAATTTGGGCTGGATTAAAACCTTGAAATAGAAATTACACCAAGTAACCTACAAGAATATGGTTCGTCGTAACTATACGTGTGCAATTTCCTTGGGATTTATCTACAGTGTTTATCAATGATAAAAAGTTGCAAACCATGTCGACATTATACAGTAAATTCCTCAGTTATGTGGTATACATACTGTGATGTATTTAATGTTTTGTTTTTGTTGTTGTTTCTTAAACATCCTATAATGTTCTAACAATCAATTATTATTAGTTAAATATGAAAATGTCCAAAGGCCTCTCGCTCTCTTTCTCTCTCTCTGGACCATCGTAGCAAGATACAGGCAAAAATCTATGAAATGACAAACAGAGGATTTTCATTTGTTTCATCCCATGATATCTCTGGACTTATGAGTGATGGTAAAAGTCAAGTCAAACCAACCAAAGGAGGAGAGAGAGAGAGAGCTTTAAAGTTAAACTGACGAGAGAGAGAGAGAGAGGTACTGTTACTAAAGCAGAATGACTTAGATGAACTGTAAATATATTAAAATATTTTAATTACCTCTTGTTGGTTCGTCATTTCACTTTGTTTCTATTTCACATTAATTTCCATGAGCCGGTAGGTGAATTGATTAGCGTTCATGCGAATGGCCTAGCTAACTATGTGTTTGTAGTGCTGTACTTTTATTATTAAAACCATCTTTCATGTTTAAATCAGAAGTGTGTATTATATTGATTTAATCAATGTGAAGAAAAATAGAAACTAAAAAAAGAAAACAATCAATTTATCAATATGCAGAGGTGATTGTGAAAAGCCACAAAAGGCATAAAACTACATTTTGTAGCGGACACTCGGGGATGTGAGGAGTTATTCACTCGATCAATACACAGCTGCCTGTCGTAAATCTCAACTCCGTTCAAAGGGCAAATATGTGTATATGTATGTGATATAAATAAAATATATGAACAGTATGTATGCTGTATCAATGATATACCACTCATAAATTTTTCATTGAAAGGAAGCTCGGCAAGCCTCGTTTCCTTTTAATGAAAAATTTATATATCTTGTGGTATGTCACTGATACAGCATACATACTATATGTACACACATAATATATCTATATATATATATATATATATATATATATATATATATATATATATACATACATCTTAGAGCTGTTCGCAACACAAACTAAATTCTTTTCCTGAAGCCCTTCGAGTATTGTATTTATGCCCTATTAAATCATAATACTTAAAAATAGTTAAGCATTAGAATACAAATGATGGGGGGGGGGGATTTTGAAGAAAAAAAATGTAGTTGTGGTTGTACCTCACCCCCCTCCCACCGAATATGGTAGTCTTTGCTAACCAGGGTGGTGCTAAATCAAAAACTAAAATGAAAGGGGGCATTGTGTGAAAAGTTTACCTCATTGTGTGTGTGGAATCTTTATTGTGGCAAGGTACAGTTTAATTGCAATATGGCCACTTCATTCTTAAAAATGGTCGCCATACTTCATCATACTGTTTTCCAAGTCATGCTAAAAACAGGCAGTCATATATTGTGTCAGAAGAATCGATTTGCTACTGTATATAACAGTAGATTAAGTACATGATCATTTGTACCCATCTGGTAGATAATAAAGGGTTTGAAAGCTGCACAGTACTGTTTATAGCAAATTGTTTTGCTTCAAAAAGCAGATATACATGATTCACTTGACTGCTGCAAGTAGAAGCAAGAACATGACAAAACAGCACAAATCTTTATAGACATTATGCTCGTGTAAATGTTTATGTACATTGTGGCATAAAACGTACGAGTGGGAAAGAACTAAGATGTTATTGCTTGTGTAATAGCTAAACTAAAGACAAGAATGAAGCATGATGCATAAACCAGTCAGGTATGGTGCAAGCTTGAGCATGATTTCAGTTCCCAAGGTTTGGGATATCAAATGTGTCTGATTATACATGTTTTTGCATTATTGATCATGGTTGGTCAGTCTGTAGTATTTTTCTGAGTAGGTTGCAGGTTTGCCTCCACTGTTGTTCATGTGTATTGTTCTATTTGTTACTGCAAGGTAAAGTGAGTAATAGATATTTAATACTATATTTTTTATCCTTGTAACCCTTATTCTTGGGCTATTGACTTTAGTAAGGTTGGATGTCTGAATCTTGGATTTTACACAGTATTAGGAAAATTGCACTTGTTGCCTAAAAGAAAAACTTTAAATGCAGTAAGGGCTTTGTGTCTGGAATAAAATATGAGGTGATCTTGCATCCAATTGGCTGAGCTTCTGAACTCTCTCAATACTTTATTTCTCATCTGATTTTAAGGGTTACATAGTGCAAATAGTCAGAATCATAGACAAGTTTGATTAAGAGAAAAGTCCGTGCATATTAATTATGCTTTTTTCTTTGGAAAGAATTTTATCAGACCATGATAAAATAGGTAAAACTGACATGATGCAGTGGTTGGGAGATTACATGTGGTTGTGTTACAGTACCATATTAGCCTACTTCTTAAGATGATCACCTGCAAGGTAATGCAAGTATGTAAGTGTTATCAGGTCATCATGTGTCTCTTGTTATCAGAGTTTAGTAAAACCCATAAAATCAAATGATATAAAATTTGGGACAGTTTACATAAGTTTTGGTCATACAATACTGCTTAATCCTGCTTAGTAAAATGGTCAACTGCAAGGTTATGTAAATCATGTGAGTGATATCAGATCCACTTGGACCTCTTGGTATCAGACTATATCAAGATATATAAAATCAATGGGATATACAGTTTGAGAGATACTTTATATATGTTTGTGTTCTAACATTATTACAATAGACTGCATAGTGAAATGGTAAACTGTTAAGTTATATTTGGCCTTTTGTTCCATCTTTTTTTAATTATTGAATATTTTTATGTATGACAAAACAAGAATTTCAGTGGTGCAATTTAGTCAGTTATTTGGAGTCTGTTAACAATTAAACATTTAGGAAGCTGTTATTTCTTTTTCTTCTGTCCAACCATATCTTTGCATTTTTTTTTATACTATTGCATGTATACATAAAATGTCATTGGTTGTCTACAGAAAGTATAATTTTAAAGTACCTAGGCCCTGTGCAAGTATATCAAAGTCATCCAAGACTTCAGAAAAATGTTCCATCAAATGACAAATTTTGGCTGCAATTTGTGGAAGTTGCATGTATGAAATGTCATAACAAAATTTATCAAAAATCTGATTTTGCCATAAAAAAAAAATGTACAACATTTTCTGAATGCTGTGTAATGATGTAACCCATTTCCATACCTCCACATAAGATGGATATTGTATATTCATGTTGCCCCATCTTTACCTCCACATCAGATTATTGTCTGGATGCTATGTATTGATGTGGCCCCATTTTTACCTCCACATAAAATTATTGTGTGGATGTTGTGTACTGATGTTGCTCAATCCATACCTCCACATCAGATTATTGTGTGGATGTTGTGCATTGATGTGGCCCCATCCTTACCTCCCACATCAGTTTATTGTCTGGATGTTGTGTACTGATGTGGCCCAATCCATACCTCCACATCAGTTTATTGTCTGGATGCTGTGTATTTATGTGGCCCCATCCTTACCTCCACATCAGTTTATTGTCTGGATGTTGTGTATTCATGTTACCCAATCCATACCTCCACATCAGATTACTGTCTGGATGCTGTGTATTGATGTGGCCCCATCATTACCTCCACATCAGATTATCTGGATGTTGTGTATTAATGTGGCCCAATCCATACCTCCATATTAGATTTCATATGTTATTGACAGCATTTTTTTATTTTTGGGGGGGGTCTGCATTCCGTATCATGTGTAAGTATGTAATCATGTTACAGTCTTTATAGAAGAGAGAAATAAATACCTTTTTTTATAAAGCAACAAGTGCAATGATAAAATCAGTAATTTTTAATCCATAAATATAATAAAGAATCAGAGTAAAATTAACTGTAAAATATTTGAATGGTGCTTCATTCCCTTAGAAAATAAAAACTTAATTTACAGAATGCAGGGTTCCCACACTACCGGAAAATCAGGAAAAATTTGGGAGAAATGATAAATTTTTTTCCCAACCATGAAAAGTCCTTGAATTTTTAAGATAATGATGAAAGTCAGGGAAAAACCCATGAATTCTCTGCCACCAATTGACGCCCAAAACAGGTAATTGAGTCTTAACTGATCCCGAGTTAAATTTATTGAGTTCTGACCAGAATATTTGGAGGTTGCAGTATGGATCTTTCACCGTACACGTGTTGAGTCAATCCAAACAATCAGTGCATTAGATTCGTCTAGTAGATTTTTCCACAGACTGCTCGATATCCATATTTTTCCTTACCTGGAAGGTATGAAAACCAGTCTAGCATCACAAGAGGCCAACATGGTGGCGGTAAAGCTTAGCCTCTTAACAGATGGCCTTTGTTAAATTCTTTGTTAAACTGAGTCATACCTGCATGAAATCGATATGAAAATTACTTATTTTCTCAGAAAGTGAGAGTATTAAAAATCTTTATGTCTTTAATCTGCTGAAAGACAAGACAAAACTACGGCATTCATGAAATTTGACCAGGTACTCAGATTTGCATTGCTAGTCGCACGAGTACACAAATTTCACAACCCACATTTTCAAATGTTATAGAAAACAATAAAACATTAAATAAAAGTTGTATACTGGTTGTAATAAAAACACAAAAATGAAAGAACACAAAATTCCTTACATTTATTCTGTGAACAGCTACCAGGGTTTTGCTGTATCACATGATTGATGAATCTGATTGGTGACTGGTGATCACATGATTGGTTGATGAATCTGACTGGCCAGATTGCTGCGACAGTGACAGGTTTCTTGTTGTTCTCAAAATAAATACGTTGAGAATTATATGTTCTTTCTGGTTTTTACAAAAGGTATCTGACTTTCATTTAATATAATTTAATTTTTGTACAACAGCATTAAAATGCAGCTTGTTGATATCACGTGACTATTGGACTTCCTATGTAGTTGCTTGAGATTTGTGAAGTCATGTGACTCGTAATGCAAAGGGTGATCACAGGGCCAGGTTTCATCTGTGCTGTAGTTGAGTCTGGTCTGTCAGCAGATTAAAGACAAAGAATATAGTACTTGCCATTTCTGAGAAAATAAATCATTTTCCTATCGATTTCATGCAGGTACAAGTCTTTATAACATTGTTTAAATTTGCTAGGCCTGCTGTAAGTGATTACCATATGCCTCTACCACACAGTGGTGGCAAATTCTAAATTTTTGATATGCAATTGCTCTGACCCCACACCCCAACCTAAATGTCCAAATGTGAAAAATGGGGTGGAATATTAGGAGGAAACTCAGATTAGAAAACAGACTGCTATTCGTTTTAAGACAAATTTATTGTCCAAAAATGTTGAATCTCTGAAATAAATTTTGGTGCGAAACTATTACACAGTGAGATGTAGCTTGAAACATTGGTTGCAGATCTTGAATAGAACACTGGGGAAATGAGAAATTGTCATCCCTCGTTTTATATTTTAAAAAATTATAGGAGCCCCTGTATCAATAAAGGTTTGAGGACTGGTTTATCGAATCACAAGAAGACAATTTGATTTTATAGAAAGTTCAGTCCTTGTTTACACAGTAATGTATAATTTTGAAGGTCTTTATCAAAATTTAAATCAACCTTTTTGTAAAAAAATTTTAAATGATGGATTTTTAATCAAATTTGTAAGGAGTGTAGGTTGTTTGAAAAATCTTGTTTTGGGATTTTACTGGCACATATAAATTCAGGGTTAAACTTTTTTTGTTACAAGTTAAGATTCTAATACTCTGCTTTTGCTGTTTCGTTTTTTGCATACTGTGATAGGAAATGTTTAGTTTGTATAACATGCATATATAATGCTATAGAATTCTTTAGAATTAAAGGTTTGAAAGGAAACAAAACTAATTTATGTTCATTATGTTGTTTCCACATAGCAACATAATGCAGGTGAGCAAAGTAAAGTCAGAAATTGTATTCTGTACACTGAAATGTCTTTACATACCAATTTATAGGAATATAGTCAAACTTGTTTCATGTGAAACGTTTTTGGTTTTGTACATGATCATCTTTTCTGACTTGGATGCTTTGGAGAGTCTTGAAGTGAAACATCTTTAGATTTGGAAAATGAACATTTTATGGTCTAAAATGTATTTTAATTCCATTCAGTAATGGTCATATGTGAACCTTGAAAAAATTAATTTCATTCTGGAAAAACTCCGGAAATTTATCTTAAGAAAAGCGTGGGAACCATGAGAATGACTACCTCAAGTGGTTATTACTGAACGGATGAGGCGCTTGTCTTCATTGACTTGATAGAATGTCTGTTACATCAGCAGATCAGAGAATGTGTGTGTGCAGATAAACAAGTAAAACTATACACGATTCACAACTTTGTTATAAAATGCACAATTATAACAATTAAATTCACAATACTATACCAAAGTAGATACCTTACAATTTAAAAAAAAATTAAATCAGGTACTTTAAAAAAATGTTACTTCTATCCATCCAGAGTTTGATTTTTGTTTTTAAAAAATTACTTTTTGTTCCTTTGATAACAAGTTATTGAAAAGAAGTTTTCTCAGCTATGTAAATTTAAGACACACCAAGATCATATCTCTATAACATTAACAATGACAGCAAAGGCTGTATGCTATATTTGGACCAAATCCAAGGATTTGAATACAAACATTTTTCTAACAAGTATGTAACACAACATGTATGACCTGTTGCTGCAATTCTGTCACTAAATCTAGTTTGGAAGAAATTAAATTCACATTTTTATATAAAAAAAACATACTCAGAAAAAAGTCATAACTGCATTAAAATTAGCCAGTCAAATATGCCAATCTAATCAGATCATCTACAGATGATCACATGTTAAGTGTTATACTTATTACAGACCAGATGCAATGGCCTTTTATCCAGTGTTTGGTAGCACAAGTTTGTATTTGCTAATTATAAACTACTGTGATGACTGCTACAAAACTTTACAAAACATATTCTTGTCAAGGTCTAGTTGTCCAAAAATGAAAATGGCGCCCTTCAGACATCAAATATAGCTACAATGTCAGCCTCTTCAATATCTTATTTTTGGTACTCCTGAAGGGAAAGTCATATTGACACGGGTTTTTCACTGAAAGAGTTACGATGTTGATTTGGTCCTAAATGAAAACTGTGCTCTTTAAACCTCCAAGACGACTGGCTTTGCAGCCATGTTGAAAATATTATCAACACTTCTGAATGCATGGACATATCAATATTGGGTGTTCACTAAAAGACTTCCTACGTTCAAATATGACTTCAGAAATCCAACTGGGCCACAAAAATCTTCTTAATACTACTAATCCTGAAGGGGGGGGGGGCCAAGTGGCTGAGTGGTCTAAAATGCTCACCATTACATATCACTGCCATCACACCTCTGTCTGCATGGGTTCAAGTCTTGGGCTCGGCCAATGTGGGTACGCGAGAAAGCCTGCAAGTAGCTTTATGTGGGCCAGTGATTCTTTATGGGGTTTTCCCGGGTTCTTCCTCCAGCATTTATACTGGCTGCCATGTATAGCCTATCTTGTGCTGAAAAAATGGCATTAAACCCTACAACAACAACAACAACTCTCATCCTGAATGAATGGTTGTACTGACATAATCTAGTTGGTCCAAATAAAAGGACACTGATCTGATATAAAATATAGCAACCATGGTGGCAATCTTGAAAATCTTGCAATTTTCTAGATAAACCTACACAATATGCAGCAAGCTCTAATGAAAATGGTGCTCATCATTCCTTCAACACAGCACCACTCCATACATTAGGATCAGTTACTCAACATTTATAGGCATGGTACAAGTAATGCTGCTGTGTATAGAAATTTTTGTGCCAAGAGATGTTTGGCAAAATTTAATTATTTTTGTAACAAAGTAGATGAGAATAAAAACAACCCAAAGGAACTATGGCAACACTTAAAGTCACTCGGTTACAGTTCTAAATCAAAAGATAATGCTGATATTGTTCTTTCTTCACTAATGAAGCATCCACTCTCTTAGCAATTACTACAGCCTTCAAGAAATTTACTACAGATTCACAGGTTAAGAAATGTTCATAATAATCCACTCCAACTTCAACCTCTGAGAGTTTTCTTTATAAAGAATGGAGTAACATTAATCCATGTAAAAGTACAAGCCTTGACAATATCCAAGCAAGGTTTATAAAACATGGTGTCAATGTTTTCACCATAATTCCAATTACTTACATTGTTACCTTGTCTGTATCAAGTGCTATTGTGTCTGATGAACTGAAATTAGCTAGAGTTACATCTCTGTACAAAAAGGGTAGTAGAGCTGATGCATTTGCAGATTTTGTAAATTTTCCATCCTTCATCCATACAAGTCTGTGCTTAGAATAAAACAAGGCCAGATCAAGACCTTGGGTTTGCCTTTTTCATTGTAGTTTATTCAACACAGCATTTTGCAAATTGTATCCTATTTGTAACTTGGTAAATTTCCAGGTCAGCATTATTAAATGTTACTAAAAGTAACTAATTTGTTTAACACAAAATATTTTAAATGAATTAGGTAATTTTAGCTACATTTAATGAGGCCAACATGAAAATTTAAAGATAGGATACAATTCGCGATCCTGTGAGGAATGAAACTACATGTATAGTAACTTCTGGTTTCATAAATATTAATAGTATCACTGTATGCTATTTCAGATTACTGGCAATAGGGAAATTACATCACTAATGCTAAAATGCTTTTTCCAGTTTTGAAGAGAGAGGGAGGCATATGTATTCCATCTTATTGTTCTTCTTGCATCTCATCATCAAAATAAGATATGCCTTGATATAAGAGATTGCAGTCCTACTTCATGCTAATTTGTACTTTACTACCCCTGTTTAGTTAAAAGTTTTGTCAAAGAGAGAAAACAGTAATAAAATGAATAATAAACAGAAACTATTAAATACATACAATACTTCAGTTTCAAAGTCTGAATATTCACAGTATTTATATCCATATAGACTCCATTTATGTTCAATCCTAAAATGACCATTAAGTATGCCATGTAATTTTCTTTGCAAGTACAACAACCTCTCCATTCCCAACAAATAGATTATGCTTTATCAGTAAGTGCATGTACAATTCCTGCAGTTAGGCACCATTTAGTTTTGATTTTTGCTCATGCAAGTTATCAACTTAAATTGCTGTCAGTGAGTACAAAAACTTTCACTGGTTGAGAAGTTTACTTGAGTAAGCACCTGGAATTTCCTGGCAATACATGGAGCTGTATTTACATTACCTTATAGGTGGCCTCATTTCCCTATTTGCAGCCTTACTGATTTAATATGGTCTGCCGAAACTTACCCTCAAACATGTTTGCTGGAATGCCATATGGTTCTTGGGACAATAGATATTGTAACCAAAATTTTTAGGAATTGTTTACACGGTGGTATTAATTTATAATGGAATACAGTATTGCCCTTGTACAAAAATAAGATCACAACTATCCTGAAACTCTCTTTTCTCTCTCTCTCTCTCTCTCTCTCTCTCTCATATCATATTTTATTTGATCATGATGTGCCAGAAGAAAAGGCGATGTCTTTGTAATGGTTATTCATTTTCTAATTTGTCTATTATAATGCACATATATGTAACAGAATTTAAACAACATATATATTACTAGTGCATGCTGCTTTAGTGCAATTACATAAGATGTACATGAATTTGACACTGATGATAATGACTTCAAATTCTTCTCAATGTTGGGTTCCTACACGATCTCTTCCTGAAAATGATTATTATTTTTAAACATTCTTCTTACTTCTGGAGAATATTTTTTAATTTTACATACAAAAATTAAACAACCTACAACAAAGAGATCTGAATGACATAAACCATATATAAGTTATTTTGGAGTATAAGACGAAGCCCAGAATTTCTGGTCCAAAAGTATTGACTTATAAGCCAGCAAATACGGTAGTACACTCAATATTGTGTCCAAGATTCTAGAAAGAGCAGAAACGTTTTAACTAGAATAACTTAATAAAATTACAGTCAGGTTTTAGGAGAAGGTACTATAATGAAATAGGCTTAATACATCTTTTTTGATCATTATAAAGTGTGTGATGTGTGTGTTATTTGGATTTTTAATGTAGCTTTAACAATTTTTCAGTCACATCGCTACAATGTCTGCAGTGTGACAGTGATGTCTAGCACGGGGGCATCATGCTGCAGACGTGTAGCATCATGTACCACCCAGTCACATTATCCTGACACCAGGCCAACCAGTCCTAACCTCTTAATGCTGAGCGCCTAGTGAGGCAGCTGCTAGTTCCATTTTTATAAGTCTTTGGTATGACTCAGCCGGGGTTTGAACCGGTGACCTCCTGCATCTGAGGCGGGCACTCTGACTACTAAGCCACCAGAGTGTTCTCATTATAAAGTGACAAATGTCAAAAGGGTTCTAACCTAAAACAAAAATGCTTGACTTCCAAAGACTTTCTGACAGTGAATCGTGAAGTATTGTGTAATAAATTGGTGGGATTGGGGGTTACATCTCTTGAAAGGTTTGAATCATAGTTAAGAAATGGGCAACAAATTGTCAGTGTTAACAACACAAATCTTGGAATTCAACAATATCATGTACCTCAAGGTAGTATTTTAGAACCTATTCTACTTTTATGTTATGTGAATGATTTGGTAACTAGCATAGGCACTGTTTGTAAGTTTTTATTATATGCTGATGACAGTGCAATCATGTTTTCACATTAGGATTCTGATTAGTACATATAAAAAAAGTTTGGGAAAGAACTTGAATCCTGCAATCTTTGGCTCACTGACACAAAATTAACATTATAAGACAGAATCCATCCTACTTAGCTTGAAACAAATGAAAAATAAAAATATTAGAGAATTCAAGTTAACATGTAATAACCATATAATCAATTCTGAAAATGTATTAAAATGTATTAAATGTTTAGGTCTCCATATAGATAACTTTTGGGTGCATGCATTATCATTAGTAAAAATCAAAAGAAAATGCTAGATTTAAGTTTCTCTTTGGACAATGTCAAAATGGAGAGTGCAACAGAAGACTCAGTCAAACCACAATTATGTCTGTAAATCTTGGACAATTAAAATGAATTTAAATGCATAATTCTTGTTAAAAAACAATTCTAAATAAAAAATTGGCGATACACATGTGCATAAAATGTCTGTTTTAAATGTACAATAATATTTTGTGTAAGCTTACTAACACGGATTCAAAACTGGCATGCAAATGCCATGTTAAAAAGTACCATAACTACACGAAAATCTTTCTGGTAATGTACATCAGATCACAATCATTGTATTTTTTCCACTGAAAAATTTCCAAAAATCTACAATATAAAAGCTCTAAAATTAAGCTGCATGCAATATCCATTCATTTAAGAACACAAAGGTTAGGATGGTTAATCTTACACCAAACAACTAGGCAAAACATTACAAGCAATACTGTATCTACACAAACTTCAATATTGACAATCTTAACATAATTTATGTCTAGCCATCCAAATCTGAAAATGTTCATATTTACTGGTGAAGATGCCAAGAGATGGTCTTAAGGCGTTAAAAATTCCCCCGATATCAAAATGACATGCCAGATCTGCAATATTCCAAATCCACTGCAAAATCGACAAACTTGCAGAAAAAACTGGAACTTCAATTTGATGCAATACCAGCAGATTGTCTCAATTAGAGTAGTGATACCTTTAAATATTATGTGTGTGGGCCATTTGGATTCATAGTGTAGTTTTAACAATTTTAGTCATATTGCTACAATGTCATGCCACAGACTTGTAGCATCATGTCCCACCCAGTCACATTATCCTGACACCAGGCTGACCAGTCCTAACACTAACCTCGTAATGCTAGCATTAAATGAGGCAGTTGCAAGTACCATATTTATAAGTGGTTGGTACGACTCAGCGGAGGTTTGAACCTGCAACCTCCTATATCCAAGACAGATGTTCTAATCATTTAGGGCACCAAAGCGGTCACCTTTAAATATTACTACATGTGATTAAGTTTTATTTCCTCCTATTATCATTCATGAAAATAAAGATGACAAGTACACTGAAACCTCTCAACACCAAAAACTCTGTCAGCCCAAATCCCATTGAAACTGAATCGTGTGTTTGGTCTATAGTTTTTCATTCTGCAATTTCAGGAAAATTTATTTCAATAAATCTAAATCCCCTCTGCTTTGAAATTCAAGAACAATTTCAGTCAGAAATAAAGCCACATCCTATGATGTAAATTAATGGATACACCAGGTCATGGTCCATAATGCTTAATTAGACAGGACTGGCAAGACAGGAACTCCTCACATACTATAACATAAGCATTAGACATACAGTAATGTTACCTGAAAGTATCAGCCAAATCCAGTAGTTGGTGGTAAAGATCTGTGACTCCAAAATTTTAACACAAAACCAGTATTGTTGACAATGATGAACATGTTTTCTGCTTAAACAGGCTTGACAGGAATGCTTACATGTCAGTGTATGTACTTTACACATACAGTAATAATGAATGCAGCAACTGATGTATAAGATATGTGGCACTTTCCATAACTATAAAAGCATATATATATATATATATATATATATATATATATATATATATATATATATATATATATAATTTCCTGTCCAGTTGGTGATCAATTTCACTGATGTTCAGAGAATTGGTTATAATGTGTGACCATGTATAAAATGAATCATCCTAGCTTCAAAATAATTCATCCCAAGTTTTAAGTGAATCCATCAAGGGGTTTATGAAATATAAGCAAACAAAAAAAAAAAATTTTAACCCAAATCTTAATACATATTATTTCTGACTGTGACCTTGATCCCTAATGTCATGAGCAAGTGAATGCTTTGTAGAATGAATTGTCTTAGCTTCAAAATAAATCATCTCAAGTATAATGAGTATTTATTAACGAGTTAAGGAAATAAAAGTAAATGAAACAACTTTTTGATCAAAACTTTAATGCAAATTTTCTACAACCACATATCTAGACCCTAAGGTAAAAGAGACAACTTAGTATGCCATAGAATGAACTGTCTTAGCTTCATGATTCATGCCAAGCATGATGAGAATCTATCATGGAGTTTATGTATGAAAATGGAAATCTTAAACTTTAACTAACTATTGATGCTGATGATGCCATTGTTGCCAATTTCAGAAAAGTGACTGTTACATATAGCTTTCCACTAATATGAACTTGACAATAAACCCCCCCAAAACTCTGATTTGACAAAATCGGACTCCGAACACCTAACATGAAAATGCTCCCATTTATTCCATTTTAGTGCCTAGGTTTAATCTGAATGTAAGTGAATTGGGTGTTGTTGGGTCAGCCACATACAGCTCTTGTCCATCTACCAGTTCTAGTTCTGAAAGTAATGGAACAGTAATTTATAGAGTAACATTAACATATAGTAGTGTTATAAATGATCATCAACGTATATTACACTGTGAGATAATACAAGCAATGTCATGGAGTCAAGAAAACCTTAGCATTTCAGGCTAAAATCTCAAAATACCATGAAAATATTTCTGACTTTGTTGAATGATATAATATGTCACTTGTAATATTATCTATTCACTGACTGTAGTTGATATGGAATAGATGTAAGATTTCCTGTTCTATATGGTCTTTGAGAAATAGCAATTTATTAGATAAACATAAAACACACACAAACTCAAACCATTAAAAACAAACATGAAACTGACAAACTTATGAAACTACTATCATAAACAAGCTTCATGCAGACCCTTCCTATTAATGGTGTCACCCTTTCAGAAAGGAAGAAGAAAGCTGAATCAGATTATATGATCTCTTTCCGGATTAAAAAAAAAAAAATTGCTGATTAAATTACTTGCCACTCTTGCTTAATCTATCTTAATTAGTAATTACACTTGTCTGCAAATGTTCTCAACGGATTATTATATTTTGACCAGTTTACTACCAACTGAATCAAGAGTTGTCAGATTTGTATCTGCTTTTTGTTATGCAAAAAGGTGTTTCTGGCAGATATAATTTAACTAATGTACAAATAAAACATAAAAGATATGTCATTTTGTCATAGCCTCAATAAATGATTGTTTTCTTGAGAGAGAAAAGAATGTGTATCATGCATGCACATGTGATACAGACTGTGTTGTGTCTAGACAAAACTAATTTAGCACCCAATCAGACAAGGATGATGGTGTAGATGCTGCGGGTCACAAGCACAACAAAAGAATCAAAACAAACATACAAGTATACAAATATCATACATGTTTACATACATACATGTATATATATATACACACACACACACACACACACACACACACACACACACACACATACATATAGAAACTACTGTTGGATGTAGAAAAATCAGTCAAAACCATATTGAGTCAGATTTCATCTTGTAATGTGTGATCTATGTCAAATTAACTGACTTCTCCGTGCCCTTTGGGGAATAATGTACTTATTTTTAATTTGTAACCAAACATTACACTGACTGCCAAATGAGTCATTAACATAATATGTTTTGCAAATATGTCAATGTTCCAAGAGAGGAAATTAGTGTGAATTTCCAGCAGATGTATATACAAAGTCATGAGTAAATTGTCTCTAGCCAATCAATTAATACGTATGTAAAACTAATAAAGTTTAAAGAAAGAAAAGTAGGCATATGTAACTTAAAGTAACTGGGGTGTGATAAGAGCAACAGATGACTGTTCAATGATTTTTCCCCCATAAATTTCAAGCTTAAAGCTTGAACATGTAATAAATGAAATAATAAAAGTCATGATCACATTTCACATGCTTATTTTTTCACTTTGTACTTCTGGATGGTGTATTCACTAGGAATGTAGATAGATAAAAATATATGGCAGAAACTCAAATTGAACCGTTAATTAAGCATTCCAAACAAACTATTTTTTGTTCAGTGTGATGCCTTTGTTTCCCAACAGTAAAGCAGGACACAGCTGTACATCACTCAGTAGAAATGCATTCGTTTTAATTATTTTGGGAACATTAAAATGATAATCATACAAAGCTGTAAAATAGGCAATATTCCATAATATACAATTTTAAAAGTCAGTCCCATGATCAAGATACAACAGGATAGCTATTTCTTCATTATTTCAAAAGCAATTTGCCACAGGTTACTAGTATACGTCTTGCATATATCATATTCATTGATGTTGTGATTAATAAATCGTGATCAATCTCTATCCAGAATGAATTACGAGGAGCAAGTAAAAAAAGGCATGAACTTGTACATATTATTTTTTCAACCAAACTTTTAAAGGTCGCCTACCTTACAAGTTAGCAACAAGAACTGTGTTTTCAAAATCATGATATGCCATAAAGTGAGCTGTTGATCAGGGGGCACATGCTATGTTAGAGCAGTACACTTGCACATGGAGCTGTTTTTAGAGGGGCACCAAATCAGAGAAGAAAAGGTGCACAAAAATCGAAAAAGGGAGCTAAACTTAAAAAGACCTTAAGTTTTTTTCTTCATATGAAAATCTTTTTATTTGGTCATATCAATATCTTACAAGTTTTCTTATCAACAAATATTTTAATGATTGGAGTGGGTGGCACCACCAAATGCCTGTTTTGCACAGGGCACCATAATGCTTCATGCCGGACCTGCTGTTGATATATCAAACAGCAGAAATCCAGGATCCAAGCAGTCCCAACAAGGGGCATGTCCCAAATACAGAGAAGTGACAATAATGGGAAATATTTGATGATGTTATGTATTCCAAATAGAGTGTAAAAGCTATAACTATAAAAGTATCAAACTTCTTGACCAACAAACTTTATACAAGGCTTGAAACCAATAATAATCAAGGAAGTGTCCTACTTCTTGACACTTGGCCTCACCCACAAAAATATTCATAGGACAACAGAGGTACTCATTATTCCTTCCTCAATTAGTAAGGAATGTTCTAGAACACTCAAAACAAAGAGAACACAGACCCAGTTTGACTCCCATGATACAGGCCATGTGGATTACCCATTCTCTTTGACTTGGACATCTGAGTGAGGTGAGGGAAGGAATCTTGCATTAGTGACAGGTACACTTACAAAAATTATTTGTGTACATCAGAGATGAAAAGCAACATTTCTGCTTTTGCTGGGCTAAGCCCACTCCAAGGTATTTTGCCTAGTGGCTTTAGTGAGTATTTTTGGTAATGAGAGTAAAGTGCCTTGCCTAAGTACAGAGCATAGCAGCTGACCTGGATTGGTCTGGACATCAAACTTTGTATTCCTGCAGAGGAATTCGGCAAGCTTACCACTGAGCTAAGACACCTTTATTACTCAACATACTCACTTCTAAGTGGAGTCCAACTGCAAACTGCACAGACCAATACTGGATGTCACATTATGTGCCACCAGATCTGGGTCTATGCAATTTGTTAAGAGTAATCAGTGGAACAAACAAAATAGATCTGCTGGTACATTATATTATGACAGATCAGGGTCTATATTATTTGCAGTTGGACCTGACTTATAAGTGACTATATAATTATATAAAGACCTTACCTCACCATTTATTCAAGAGAACATTAACTTTTGTCTTGATACAACACATGGTGTACCACATGTGCATGTGACTCAACAATGGTAACATCTGCAGTAGACCTACTTAAAAATGATTACAAACAAAACAAAATGACCTATCTCTACTGCAATTTACTTGTTTGAGACTTTCTTCAATTATGTCTAGCAAAGATGCATCCATGCCTCCTTTTCACAAAATATGCAAAAGAAGTTGATGAATTAAAATTGTAGTTGCCAGTAAATTAGTTTAAGCACCACCATGTTTTAACAACATATGCACAGACAAGTGCATAATTACTGAAAGAAACATAACTTTAGTACCTTGAAGACAGATTGAGCAAAGGTGACAAATAATTGAAAAAGAGCAAATTATTTATCTGGCTTGGAAAGAGACCATCTAATTTAAAATTTCTTCCTCTGCCATCTTGAAATATCCAAAGCATTTAACAGAAAGGGTCTACACTGAGGTTGTTTGCAACAATAAGAAGTTCTTATATCATGTATGCATTTGCTTGTGACAACTCAAAATGGAATAATTTGATGTATTTTTGAGATGATGAGAACAAGATAATTATTTATCAGTTTAATAGACACTGCTCTTCTGCATAACAAATAAACCAATCAATAATTTCTGCTTGTACAATACATGTGTAAAGATTGCAACAAACAATTCAGCAAACCGTGCCAACCAATTGTGAGGTCATGAAAGTTCACAATCATTAAATCTGGATATGACATTTACAACAGAGCTGTAAAGCCACAAGGCAGACATCAAATCATTAAATCTGGCTATAACGTTTACAATAAAGCCGTCAAGTTACATAGCAGTCATCAAAAATAACTAGATTTAATTGCCCTGTCTTAATGAATAAAGTGCAGAGAAGGGATAAAGAAGTATTGATCAGTGGTTATGACCTTAGAAATGAAACCCTGACCATTATACTTATATATATATATATATATATATATATATATATATATATATATATATATATATATATATATATATATATATATATATTGCCTTTAAACTGTGAAGCATTAGGTGTGTCATGGTCAATTCCTGTACCTCCTGCCGCTTTCATGATATGAAGCAGAAACAAAAGAAACCTTACAATAGTGAGCCAAGACCTTGACCTTGAGGATACAACTTCAAAAATGCAAAGCAACATATTTTCTTGTGACAATATATAAGTATATCATGGTTCATCCATTTATCTTAAACAGCTCTTAAATTAGAAAGTGGATGGGCAAATGTGATTGAAATCTAAACTACTGACATGTGACCTTGACCCTGAAGACATGACTGCCACTGTGGTAAGGGGGTGATTGAAATCTAAACTATTGACCTGTGACCTTGACCCTGAAGACATGACTGCCACTGTGGTAGGTGAACACCTTATGTGATGAGACATAATAATACCAAGTATCAATCCAAATGGCTCTAAAATTATAAAAAGGAAAGAAAAGTTAAGAAAAATTCAACATATAATACCATGATACCAATCTTAAAGTCACGACTCCAATGTGGCACACAACATACTTGCTATGATAACATATATCCATAACAAGTTGCATTGCTTAATCTCAAACACCGTTTATATTATAGAGTAGAAAAACTATTGAAATTAAAAGCATAAATACTGAGCTGCAACCTTGACCCTGAAGATAGGAATTGTAATGTGGTATATATCACAACCTGCATTAATGTACATATTACTAAGTTTCATCCCTTAATCCCAAATGGCTTAAAGTTAAGGAGCAGAAGCGAAAGTGTGATGACAACTTTAAATATTGAGCTGTGACCTTGACCTTCAAGATAACACCCCTAATACTGCAATGTGAAGCACCCCCAATTCTGCGCAAGTATACCAAGTGCATACATAATCCCAAATGCATTAAATTTATAGAGCAGAAGGAAGGTGTTAACAAGATGTAAAATAATGAACTATGGCTCTAATCCTGAAGGTAGGACCCACAATTTGGTATGTGACACACTTTCTAATTATGATGTACAAGTACACCAAGTTTCAATCCTCAGTCTCATGTTTCTGAGTGGAAGGAAAAGTGTAACAGATGGACAGAAGTGTACATAAAATAATACAACATCCCAGAAACCAAACATGAATAAATGTGCCAGGATATCTACTTTTTAATTAATTTTCCAAATGAAAGGAAAGTAATAATTGCATTTAAACCCATTTTTATAACACTCTCTTACTGAAAAAGATGGGGTAGAAGAGCATTGGTGTTCTTGAAGATATATTTTTCCTTATTAGAATGAATGGATACATAAATCAAGATAAGCTGGTACAAGAAAGCTAAAAGTAAATTTATACTATTCGGGTCCTGAAATAAGATTTTTAGTAAACAAAAATACACACTACCCACCTTATTTGTGAAAGTTCTCATTGTCACACTACAGACAATCATTCATTTAGTGAAAATGAACAGATAGGGCAAAAATATGAGTTGTCCAGCCATATTATAGACTTGTCCTTTATAATAAGAAAGTAACTTTGAGATTTTCCATGGAAATCCTTCAAATTGTTCTTCAGTTAAATTTTATAACTTTATTTCTTGCAACCTATTCAAAGAATTTTTGTGCAATGAATTCCCTAAACCATTCAATATAATCTGCAACAATTTAAATGTTAACTTCCGTAAATGGTTGGGGGCAAACGACAACTTTTGCAGCAAAACATATTATGCACTAAGCAAGTCTGATACAAACAGAAGACCACCATTTGTAAAGGCTGGATGAGAAGAATTTATTCATATGTTTCTGACTGTAATTCTTCAGCCACAACATGGTAGCCCTTTCAATACATCAAATGAAGTTTAAGATATGAAAGAAAAAAGATCCTGACAATAATTACCTTTCAATGTTTTCTTTAAATTTTCTCTTGTCTTTTCCTCAATAGATTTAACAGTCTGCATGTAAAGAGTTTTATTCTTGCCATTCACACTTGTCGTTATGCCTGGAGATTTCATTTGACTGAAAATGGGAAATAACTGTGCATGATGAAACAGCTGCTCAGCATCTCTCAACAAACTACTCCAAGTCTTTTTGAAACCATCTATTGGCTTTTATTTTTCTTTAAAGAAAGAAGTCTGGTTGATAGCATTTTACTTGTAAAACTACAAATTATTTGTTAAATATTTTGCATTTAAACATTTAAATGTTAAAATTCACCATGATAATGCAAAGATTTCTGGCATTCTTGCAGCTAGTTTTGAAACTGTAACCAAAATATCAATACTTAGGTATGTTGTTTTCAAGATGCCTTTGTCACTTATGTATCAATTTACAAAACAAATCCATCTGAAGATTCAAGTGTAGAAGTATTATGTCACAGGAACGATTCCACCATTTTTTCAGTAATGATCAGAAAATGAAATACATATATATATATATATATATATATATATATATATATATATATATATATATGTATTAACAAGTGACCCTGTAGTAAATATAAATATAAAAATCAATTTATTCTTAGCAAATTATGTTATGCTGATAATACTTACCTGATCATATTACATTAAGATAACTCTGCTACCTCCAAATCCAGCCCTCCCAGAAAGATGAAAAACATCTACCTGTCTATATTATATAGGGAAAGGGAAGCAACTGTTACAGGCTAATTCCCCTTTGTATTTGCAAGGTGGTCGCCATTATACCCAGATGTGTCAGTTAATGCAAATCATGTATAATAGCTACTTAAATGGCCTGGGGGGTGGGGAAGGAGACATCGGATCAAAACTCAGGAAAGGTTTCATTGTGTGGCCTGGATATGTCAGAACTGAACTGCAAGTTGGAGATTAGCTTTTTGCAGCCAGAATCATCTCTTCCTTTAGGTCTGAGTATGTCTGAGATCATGGAACAGTATCCTTTGCCTGTGATAGGTGCTAACTTCTTGTTTTCAATGAGAAAGAGAAAGAAGTTTGCTATTTGGGAATGGGTGCTGAGAGTGGTATGACATCACTGATGTAATAACAGTCACTGATAACACATGATTTTCCCTTGCATGTCCTTAAATTGGAAGATCTTCAGCTGTTGCGATCCTCTTCAAGGCTGAAGCTCTAAACTCCTTTTCGGTCAGGAAATCCCTGACAGGTATGAGGAGTGAACGAGGAGTTTCTCTGGACATGGTTGAATTAGTGGTGATTTTGGCTACTTAGTGTAGTGGAGGTCACTATGGCTCATCTGCATACATCTGTGCCCCTCATTTACCTTATTATCATCATAATTGCAACTGATGTAGGGAAGGTGTATGCCCACATCATCTCCCAGCTGATTAAAAGAGCATGCATAAGATATGCTTCTGAGGTAGGGGAAAAAATGAAATAGAAATGTCATGCATCAGACAAACCCACAGGGCACAGACCTAATAGTTTTCCAGATAGACAACTCTATACGAAGTAGTTGCATTACCTTGATAATGAGTTAGCTGGGTCACTGAGTCAGGCAGGAATGTGTTGGACTTAAAATATTATCTGATACTGGGAATACCCATGAAGGTATTCCTAACTGTGATGCAAAGGCCTTGTGATTATTTCCCTCCTGCAGAGTTACATTACCACAACCATTTTCCGACATTATCAGGACCATGTTTCATGGGTATGTTCCACCCATGTGTGAAAGGCATTCAGAATGGATGTCATTTCCAAGTGGTTGATATGAGGGGCCTTTTCCTGATGCATCCACATACCACTGACCATCGCAGGTCCAGTAATAAACTAACACTGTAGCAGGCCCAACCCCACAATGAGTAGGCCAAGGGTCTGTAAGAAACTTTCTCGCCAACAATGTCTTGTTTGATGCCTTCTCTGGTTCATGTGATAAATACTTCTGACGCATTTTGGAGTAAGCTACCAAGTTAATATCCTGATGCACAAAATGTTGAGAGGGGATAAGGTCAGATTTCTCTGTGAATGAGGGAAGTAAGGTTATTCATGTTATGAACCAAAACCATACTTTCTGGATAGTTTTGTAGTATGTCATTCAGGAATGCCATCTTCTCCATGAGGACATCCTGAACTGGGATATGACTTGGTCTAACATCTTATTGAAGGTGTGACTTCATCTTGGTTGATGCCTTCTCTGATGTATGAAGGATCCTTTCGATTTATTTGGTAGATGCCAAGTTGATAATTGTTACCTAGATGGACAAAAAGTTGAGAAGGGGCAAGTTCTGATTTATCTACAGTGATTATCCAACTCACAATGAGGAAAGGAAGCTTGTTTGTTGTGAACCAAAACCAAAACTTACTGAATGATTTTGTTGTGTATCATGCAGGAATGTTGCTGTCTCTGCAGTCAATGACTTAAACTCTTAGTGAGGGCCCAAGAACTTAGATTGGGGCTGTATAAATCGGTATATGGAAGTATGTGTCATACATGTCAAGACTGATCAAGTACTTATCGCATCTCTATCACAGGTCTCAACTGCTGTTGGACCTCATAACCAAAAATATTCTTAAGTTGAAGTCCTCTGCATTCAGTTTTTGTACTATCTACACAGCTCATTACAAGCAAAAATAACCACTAGAATTTCTTGCATATGAATTCCCCCCCCCCCCCGCCCTCATGGGATCACTTTAGAGTGCCTTCATGAAGGTAGGATGATGAAAGTGGAGTGGTTCAGATAACAATATTCAGAGACCCTGGTTTGGATCGCCCATCATTTTCCGAGATGGTTGATCCAAATCTGATGAAAAGGGAGGGAGTAGTCTTAGAATGTTTGCCAGAAGGTGATGGTGTATCAATGGCAATTTATGGAAGGCCTGGGGAAGGAGAAACTGTATTTCTCTCTCTTCCCGTCCTGCCTGCCTGTACAAATAGGGAAATATGACCATGTACAGTTTGCTTTGCCAAAATAAATAAAACCATCATTGTTGAGAACTACCACTGCGAATTCTCTGGTGACAACTGTCATAACTCTAGCACACACCCTAACAGAGTCATGCCAAGATAGGAGATTGAGCTGAAAGTTAAAGGCCAACTCTTGTACTGCCTGGTTTCTCACCCCTTCAATTTGATGCCATAACAAAAGTGGAGAAATGAAACGGATGGAGCACGTATATAAACAGCAATGATGATTAGTGACCTTTTTGGACTAGATGAAAAAAATGTAACATGCACGAAGTCACGTAGGATCGAAGCTGACACAATGTTCCCAATTTCTGATGTTGCATAGAAGACATGTCTGTGCACTTTATCAACATATAGACAAGGTACATGTGGATAAAATATCACTGTACATGACTTTTTGCCAGAGGGGTGAGAAAGTTGCTTGCAACTGACTCACTATAAAGAAGCTCTTGCACTGCTGGCACCACGAATGCTCCAAGTTATGCCTGGTAGTGTTTGCAATCTTTTACAACTATGGCAAGATTATTGATGATGAACTGTCATCATCACCAAAGCACTGAACTTGTTGGTAGATTGATTTCTATCATTCCACAACACCATAAACAGAAGTTGTGGCCCTTGATTATCCTCCAGACTTTGGCTTCCACAGCAGTACTTTATCAAGGATTGTTGGAATTCAACCAGAGTTGGCAAGTAGCTTGATATTAATGAGACCTTGACTGAAGGTGGAGGGCATTCATACAGAGACAAAACCCTATAGAATTCGTCTATCATTGCTGTGAACTAAATTCCATCCGTTCCATTGTCAGATTGCAATTTTCTGTAATTTTCTTTTCATCACCTTCATCAACGAGAAATGCTTATGAAGTATCATCCGCAAACATCATCACTTTGCCCATTCAAAATGTTATTAGTAGTAAGCACATAATGGAATGCTCGTCCAGCAAGACCAGTTTGGCTTAGTCGGACAGCTCCATAAGTAATGCTGATTCACAATGAATTTCATAGAGATGGTTGGTCTGGTCGATTAGTTAGCCTGCTTGCCAATACATAGCTCGTTCATACAGTGGCAGTGCTGCCAACCTTCCAGACTCGCAATTAGTGAAAAGAGGGATAAAAATTTGTGAATTCTGAACACAATTAGTGAAAAATTATACCATGACACTATCTCCATCCACTTTGATGGTTAGCACTGTATTATATGAAAATCCCAAAATAATACTAAAACACATTATTTACACTGATTACAAGTACAAATTTATTTGCAGCCAAATTTACTGATATACACAAACTTCGTGCTATCTGTCATGATATGATGCTGTGGCAGTAAATTTGTTTTAAAACAGTTTGGGCTTCTTGCCCTCTGTTTAATCTTGGTGACTAAAATTGTTGCAAATTTTCATCACCTAAGGATGCATTAAAGTTTGTCTTATTGTTCCTTACAATGGGAAATATTCTTTCACTGTCACTGTTGCTGATATCCAAATGAGAAAGGCAGGTTATGATCAACAATAAAACTCACAAACAATGCATCAGTATTGGTAGCTTGCAGAACTTGAGTAGGTGGCTTAAAGTACTCCAGACCTGAAATCTGCTGGGTGCTCATCATTTTTCCAATATCTATGTGCTTTTCTTTAAGCTGTGTGCTTTTTCACATCGTTATACCACATGCCCAAAGGGGCTCGAATCACTGTTTACAATTTATCTGTCATACATGTAATATATAATAATATTATTATATAATACATGTATGGCAGGTAACTTGTAAGCAACAATATGAGGCTCTGTGCACATTCCCAATTCTAAAATTCACGGCATACTACTGTATGAAAAGCATAATGTACATCGAAGTTTGATGGCCAATTTTTGGTGTACTCCAATCTATATTTCACTTTTTGTGGAATACATATCTTTTTCTGTGGAGGTGAAAACATTTTAATTGTTGTGTAACTTAATTACGAAATGGTATTAATCTGTTAGATGAAACGTCGAACAATTAACAATTAGTGGTGTCGGCGCATGTGTGGAAAAATATGAACTCAAGCAAATTACATTACTTGCTAATCTTTCAATATCTGAAAATTCCTACACTCAAAATAAGCTGTCTTCATTTGGTGTGTGTTTTTAAAAATAAATTGTTGCTATAAATATGCATTATGTGCCACTTAAAAAAAAAAATTAGTCGGGCCCCAGTTTTCTTCATGAGTATTTGTAAATCTTCTGTTCTAAATATAGATTATATACTTTACAATGCTTGCTACAGGGTAAACTGTAACAACTGAATCTAGTTTTACTAACATTGCAACTAGCAATACTGGAACATTATGGGTATGTGTGACCACTGCTGCTATTTTGACTTGCATTTAACGGGATAACATTTTTGTTATTCATGTTTTATGTCAATTGAGAATTCAGGAATTCATGATTTTTTGCATGCAGTGTGATAATTCGAGAATCACTATTGAGTCATGAAATTCACACCAAAATCGTGAAAGTTGGCAGGTCTGCAGTGGGACCAGTTCTTTGGTATAAACCTTCCATCTGTACCATATTGGTACAGACCATGTCTGCACTGTATTGGTCAAATTGCAAATCTTCATCTCTCACTTATTTTCTTAATGTTTTCATGCACAAATGGGGTAACTGATAGCAAGCCCTCATGCCTCACGGGCATGGTAATTATGTTTCTTGTGAGCCCTCACACCTCATTGGCAGGGTTCCAAGTTTATCCCCACAGGAATTACAATATATCCTACTCAATGACATGCTGACAACAAAACCTTTTGAGTCATTCTGATATACTGATCATGTGTGATTCCAAGGTTGATTGGAATCACATGTGTTTTCTAATGTATTCAGGGACATTATGTTCTGGCACTATTTCTGCATCTGCATGGGGGTGGGTGGGGGTGGAGAGGGCATCTTGACAACACCCATGAGACTAATCAATGAATTCTACTGGATACATTTATATATTCTGGCACTATTCTGCATCTTCATCGGGGGTCGGGAGGACCTCTCAACATCATTTGTGGGACAAATCAACATTTCTAATGTATTTATGGATACAGTATGTTCTAGTGCTGTTTCTGCTTCTGCATTTAATGAGACTAACCGATAATCTGGACGTGAGGTGCATGTTAGAAGTCTTGTTATGATGTATTGGAACATGCTCATTTTTGCGGCCCTCAAGTTGCATTTTCAAAATGTTGGACCAAGTATATCTGTTGCAAAGTAGGAACAATTATATGCATAAACAAGTCTCATGTTATCCTGCACAACCTAAATTTTTTTTTACTGCTTGCACAAGGTTGTCATCTCTGTAATGAAGGAGTGGAAAAAACAAGTATGTACAACAAATATACATAAATTGAAATACTATAGACCACATTATCGAAACAACTTTGAAGTGTAACTTGACAAATACAGCACCTAAAACTTTCTCTGATGAAATGATTGTTACAAATCAAATTCACATGTGACAATAATGAAAGGTATG
The DNA here is from genome assembly GCA_016617855.1 of Megalonaias nervosa. Classification (NCBI taxonomy): domain Eukaryota; kingdom Metazoa; phylum Mollusca; class Bivalvia; order Unionida; family Unionidae; genus Megalonaias; species Megalonaias nervosa. The sequence continues at coordinate 209,474 of JAECUM010096182.1, read as the reverse complement.
ATAACTGTAAAAATTTAAATAAATTCACTGGAATTTACTAAAATGTTGGATGCACTGTATAAAACAACATTTTGACTTACTATACCACTGAAAATAAAAGATGGACGATTTGAAATTTAAGCACAAGATTAAATTGATTCTATGGAGCGCATCTGTACAGCATGACAGTGAAAGTAAATACCGGTACATCTTGTATAATGAAGGTGTTAACCTGTAAGAGTTACTTCCTGTTGTCTATATAATATATAGATACACATTGTTTTGTCCTTCTGGAAGGACTGGATTCTGAAGTAGCAAAGAAAGTTATCCAATATAATGTGATCGAGTAATGTATCTGATGGAGAAATATGAGTAGGTAGGTAGGTAGGTAGGTAGGTAGGTGGGTGGGTGGTGAGGTAGGTAGGTAGATTGGTATGTAGGCAGGTAGGTAGGTGGGGAAGGAGAGAGAGGGAAGCATATGGATAGTTCAAATTGAATTAATCTTACTAAGCAGGACTCTCAATAAGGTAATCTATAATATCCTTCAACTTGTCTGTTTCAGAAAAGGCAAATGTTTGTGGAATGCTGCTACATGCCATGCAGTTCTCCTGAAATGTAAAGATAAAAGTGTAACTTGTCAGATGTTACACTAACTTACAGGTTATATTGTGCATCCTTACTTGCAAAATGCATTTCAACAATCTCAATTTTATGACCTTTCTCAATAACAAATCTGCAGATCTGAGTACCAGTACATATCTATAGCTTAAAAGTCAACAAAAAGTCACAAAAGTTTTAAGATGTGCATAAAATGTAAATATTGTTGTAACAGCTTAAAAATGAAGATCTACGTACGCATTTGACTTGACATGAAGTGTTCTGGGAGGTTAAAACTAACTGAAAATTACTTAATATGTACCTGCAACTACTGCATTGCTTACCTTTCCTGGAATGCAAGTCTCCACATCCAATCTAACAAATTCCATCCCCCAATCAGTATAGAATGTTCTAGAACACTTGAAAATGCTTAAAAGCTATGTTAAAATCCAAATCATACACAGACTGAAAAGCAGTAACACAGTCACAGTCTGACTACTACATCATATGTCCATCTGGAAGCCTCTACTTCTCTGAAAAGGACCCACAGTACTCTAGGACATTAGAGTGGAGAGAGAGGAGGGAATCTTTATTATAGTGGCAGTTAAGAATTACATAATTAAAATTAGTTTTACCACCCCAATCCCACCCCATCCCACAAACTATATTTTAATAACAGTAATACATTACTTGCCACTACTGCATTGCTGAATTTGCCAGTATTTACTCCTGTGGTCGGAGCATTAACTATTATGCTTGTAGATAGATGGGTCACTCCTTGTACTGTTACAATTGGGCCCACAGAAAAAAATGCCTTCGCTCTGGTGCTATAGAAGGGTATAGAGTCATTGGTCCCTAAAATCCTGAAATGTCACAGAGGAGATGCAGAGGTGGGGACAGACTACCTCATCTGTTGCCTGGTCAGCTCTTGTCCCAAGAAAAACTTAAATGTAAGCTACTGGACCATTAGAGAATGAAGAAGCAACAGAAGGTCCAGATGTGATGCTGCCCTGAAAATCTCTCCCAACCTGAGAGAATCTTTTTGTCCTCCTAGTCCGAAGCCTTTGGACACAAGTCGAGGAAAATAAGGTGAAAACTGTATTACACCTTATCAAATGCTTGGACTACTTCCATCTCCAATACCTGGCCTGACAGGTGGTAGGAGGCTGAGGACCCTAATGGCAGGGGGAGAAACCTTCACAGGACATTAATGGCAAGTTTTCTCACATACTGATGCTGGCTGAGCCAAGACTTGAATCCACAATGACAGAGGTGATATGTGAGTGATCAGTAAAGGCAAGTGCCTTAGACCTAGCCCACCAGGTTCTCTAAGGAAACTTAAAGCAAAATATCAATCCAAATTTTCCATGACTGTGACCATGACTTCAAGGTCAAAGGGCAAGCATGTGTCACAGAATATTTTTTTGTTGCATAGTGATTCATCCCAATTACGAAGAAAATCCTTTAAATGGTTTAGGACACAGAAACAAATGAAAATATTTTAACCAAATCCTTAATGCAAATTTTCTTTGGTTGTGACCTTGATTCTAAGGTAAAAAGGTCAAGAAAGCATATTACTGAATGAATTTTCTAAATTTTATAATAATTCATGCCAGTCTTATGAGATTCTATCAACCGGTTTAGGAAATGTATGCAAATGAAAAACTTTATCCAAAACCTCAACAAGATGTTGTTGCTGTCAATGCCAGAAAAGTGACTGCTATGACTCACTTTACATTAATCAAGGTTCAACAAAAAATACTGTGCAAAACTGACTCAATTTAAGCCTTTATCTATGCTGTTAAAAATGCTTTAATGCAGCAGGCCAGTCAATAGCACATTAGTGTTTTAGATTTAATAGTGCATTATGTGTTTTTTGTGAAATAGAGGAACCAGCACACCTAAGGTACAGCAATACTGCAAAATGAAAAAATAAGACACAATAGAAATGCAAAGACCCATAGTGGACAGGGTTTTCCATCAGGTTTTAAATTAAATTAATTGAATGTGAGAAGCAATGTGTTTCTACAAATACCTATCTGCTTTAAATTGCATGTTGAAAATTAATTTATATTCATTTCAAGAAAATGGGAACTACATCTGTGTTTGCAAACACATATGCCTACATTGCTAGCAATTTTTTTTAAATCAATGAATTAAACAGTTTATGGAAAAACTGCAAAAACTGCCTTATTGAGACAAAAATCTAACTAGGTTATTTAAATATGTATACTTAAATTTAATTTGTCTATGTCAAGTGGTTTGGGTCATATCCTGCTAACAATGTTCATCCAAAAGCTTGTAACAAACTAGAAAAATGTCTTTGGTGGTCTTAAAATCTAAACCAGTCATCTACATGTGCTTTAAAATATACTGACCAAATTTCACTATGTCACGGTTTTGCACCATCCTGCTAACAAAGTTATTATTTTAAAAAAGACTTACTCTAGTAGGTATATAAAAGCAATTTTTCCCTGAGAATTCTTACTTGATCTCAGTAATATCTTTAAGGTGGAGGGCCTTCTAACTCTAAGATTCTATTCTTGACTGAAGGTTTTAATTCTTTTCTGTACAGAGCCCTCCTGACATGAGTCAGACAAGAAGTAGTCCATCCAGGCATGGATAATACACCTAAGACTGCAGTTGTTTGAGCAGATTGTGTCCTGGGGGGGGGGGGGAAGCTCCAGATTTCTGGGTCAGGAATTGGAGAGGTGAAGGTGAGACCATTTGTGATCATTGGATGCCCCACAATGCACAAATTCACTGTAATATTACAGATGAACACACCAGTCTGTGAAGGGTCTGGCCCCTTCTCAACAATAAACTGGCCAAAACATTTAGCCTGCCAGGTTATGTCTAACTTGTGTGCACCAGTACCCAAACTACGATACAGTGGCACTCTAACGCGATAATTGGGGTCCAAAAGATTGGATCGCGTTAATAGCGGGGTCGCGTTAATGCGGGGTTTTATAGTATTTTACTTTTTTCAGAGAACAAGGCATTGACACATATACGTGTATTCATGTCCAATGTATATCATGAATAGGGTACCAACACCGTTTACTATCGTGCCGTCATGCCATGCAGCTCATCCATAATGCTGGTAATTCCATTGAAAAACAGCACACATATTTAAAACATTCAATAATTTTGTCACAGATCATTGTGTCTGAATTCAATGTCTAATATAGCATGAACAGAGTATTAACACGGTTTACTTGCCGTCTGATATCATACTGTTGGGGCATGCAGTTAATCCATAATACATGTAATTCCATTGCAAAAATTGCATACATATTTAAACTATTCAATAATTTTGTCACAGATCATTATGTGTCTGAATTCAATGGGAAAAATTAACAGCAAAATTAGGTTAAGAAAGACAAAGCACATGTACAGTTCATTACATTCCGGGTCTATGAACGGTGTCTGTACAAATTTCATACTGCTAAAATTTTCTCATATGTGTTTCCGTGTACATTTATCCATTGTAAATTTCCAATAATTAACACTTGTATGCCTATTCGTTTGAACGACTACAGCAAGAATAATTAACAGTCAACACATGCTTTCAGTGAGCATGTAACTTTTACTTCAGATTTTGTGAATATTGAAAGAAACATGTGAAAACTACTATACTAATCATTGCACAAAGTGCAGAGAATGACTTGCGTTTGTGAACTTGCTTTTCCATAACGGTAACATATTTTTAAAAATAAAAAACAGGAAATTAACGAGTTCATAAGTAAACACCATACACATGGAAAACCCGAGAACTAAGTGCAGTGGACCTGCAATGGTCACGAGTCACTTTTATAAATTTTTTTAAGCTGAACGCATGTACAGTTTCATACACTTTCAATTTCCAGCTAATAAAGCAGACATTATTTACTGGTCAACTGATTGCGTCTAATAACACTGCCAAGCCCTGCAAACATGTTGGCGGCTTCCATTTTTTGATGTTTATTAAACTGTGAGAATCTTTTTCAACCACTGCATTGTCTGCTGTTTGGTTGTGTATGCAGTTAAAGAAGAAACACATGTCGGCTATTGTTTGAGCAACGATTGTATATAGAATTAATTGAAGACAATCACAAAGACGACTTACTGGCTTTACTGATGGATCAGTAATAAGTAACATTTCCGATAATGTTTATTTTGGCATAACACTTCAAGAACCTGGTGAAATTGTTAAATTTCAGAAGCCACGCCACGATTGTATTATATTCGAATTCATACGTGAACTCTTCCCCAAAATGATAATAAACGTTTTACACACTATTTCTCATACTTTAAAAAAATATTTTTCCGGGTACGAGAAAAATACATGGATTTAAAATTTCAGGAACCACGCCATGATCATATTATATTCGAATTCATACGCAATCTATTCCCCAAAATGGTAATAAATTTTTTATACACTATTTCAAGTACATTTTAAAAAAAAATACTTTTTTATGTGTGAATGAATACATGAAATTTCAGGAGCCACGCCACAATTGCATTATATCCGAATTCGTGTTATCGCGGGGCGTGGTATAGTGGGGTTGCACTGTCCATACATCTTGTGATTTTGTTGCCCCATTTGAGAGGTAAGCCACCAATAAATCATTGTCCACAAAATGAGAACTACCTTGTATACAACTGATCATTCCAAAAATAAAATGAGTTTGCTATTGCCTACATTTCTAGATGGTTGATTTCAAGTGGTAACTCTTCCAGCCTTCACTTGCAAACGACCATTGTGAAGCTAGGCAACATGTGGGTCCCTCAACCATACAAAAGATCTTAAACTTTGGTTGGGATTTTCCAGAGGAGTTCCTGCCATGAGCCATCATTTGTTGCAACACTAATACAGGATGAATACTATTTCAGTTGAGATCCAAATATGTTGACTCAGTCAACCAGAAAAAGGGGTGCCACTGGGCCAGGAGAGATCCCCATATGTTGACTCAGTCAACCAGAAAAAGGGGTCCCACTGGGCCAGGAGAGCCATATGCAAAGGATGTATAAATTTGTGTGTGACGTGGAGCAGGCTGAGGAGTTGCGGAATCTCCCTTGCAGAAATCCACTAGCTTTTTCAGGATCAACTCCACTAGCCTGATAATCCATGCAACACGTACTTTGGGAAGGCATAATAAGCTGAGGTTGGTAAAAAAAAATCCATGCTCAGGTGGACAAAATGCTGGGATGTAATGAAATCCAACTTGTCTCAACTGACCAGAAACCCCAAAAGAGTCAAAAGAGCTGAAGATCATTTTTGCCCTTTAACAATGATAAACTTCAGCCTCTTGTACCTTAGCAAATGATCATCTCTCCTTGGCTATTGAGAACAATTTGGCCTGAAAGCTAGTGCAAGTGGCAATGCAAGTTAGACAGGCAGTTCCTGTGATGCCTGCTTCCTTTCCTTCTCTATTAATTTGCAAAACAGCAATTGCATGCAAAGGATGCTGACCAGAAAGCTAATCTAAATGTTTCATCAAAGTCAGAAATATGCCTCATTCACCCAGACTTACAAGCCCAAAGGCCATGCTCAGACATGTTGGGAAACATATGCCCAAGGAGTTGCATTCCAATAACTCCAAGCTGTCACTGGAGAATTGAGAAATAATACAGGGGACAAATGTACCCGAGACCATGAACTACGATGTTGCCACTTGCACTAGTAATCTCATCTGTGAAGAATGGGGGGCCAGCAACAAAGCAACATTTTGTTCTTCCTCTCAAGATGACCTGATTTAATGGTCACAACTGGCATTGTTTGCATTGCTTTTAATCAGGGGTGGAGAGAGAACCACTATGGCATACCCCAAGATGCTGGCCAGTGACAACATTTTAGGATGTAAACTCAGCACATCGCATTCCAATGCTCTCAACTCATGTCTCTCTTTGCTCATCATATCCTTTCTCAGTTCAGTCAACCAGGTACCTTTCCGACTATAAGGCATAAAAACTGCATGCTGTATTTGAGAAAGAAGGATTTATACAGACAAAAAACTGGGTTCTGAAAGTATGAGCGACTGCATGCTGTATTTGAGAAAGAAGGATTTATACAGACAAAAAACTGGGTTCTGAAAGTATGAGCGACTTGCACACATAATTAATGCGGCCCGGACCTATCCAATGGGGATATAATGGCCACCCATGCAAGTAACAAAGGGCTCTAAAAATAAGGAAGATATATATATATATATATATATATATATATATATATATATATACACATATCACACACGCACACACACACCAAAATTGAACAAATGTTGGCAAAAGTAAGAGAGAAAAGTTGGAAATAGAGATGGAGTGTACTTTCCTTAAAGTGCAAGGACTCCTCCAACTGTAGGTATGCTTCCAAGATGAAAATGGATGGCAAGGTCTCTTGTTGAAAAGAATGTGCTGTATCACACGAGCAGAAGTAATAACTGGTATATCCTTACTCATTGCCGCCTAGTCTTATAGGTAAGGGGAGATCACTGTCCAACCACCACATGGGTTGGCAGACAACTATTAGCTCCCTTTAGCTAAAAGAAGTATCTCGGAGGACTGGATTTGCAAGATAGTGGTAGTACTCCTAAGGTATTATGATTAGGTAATGTATTCAAAGAAGAAACACTAGCAACATGCTAAGCATGTCTTATGCATGTCCTCTATGACTTTAAAGCTCTTGCATTTAACACACTTCACTGCCATCATCTATCTCTTTTAAAATGACAAGAATGACTCAAAATTCATTAAATAACAACCCCAAATTGTTCACATATGTAAACAGACAATGCCTGTCACTTAATAAGCAACAAAAAACACAGGCAATGTGTATGTGAAAAAAATCCAACAAACCAGGCACCAATGCTACCATGCTGAAGCAACAAGTCAGAGGAAAAAACAAACAAGACCCAGGTCCACAATGGTGAAAAAATTGACATAATTGTCAACAAACAAAAAAAGATAATGATTCCAACATGTATTTAATACCTTTACACTTCAGACTATACTGACTTTGTTGATAAATGATTACAAACCTGGCAATATTTCTTGGATCTGCGAGGCACAGCATATACTGATTATATTCATTAAACTGAGCAAACAACTGTAGCCACCTAACGATGGTCAGGAGAGGTAATGCAAAGGAGTTTCTTCATTTGTCTATAAGCATTATGGATGGGAAAGAGAAACATTGTCATTTTCATGATTGTTGTGGATTCAAGAGATAGCACAGTTTCTGCTACCTTTAATTGATCTGGGAAAATTCAAAATAGAAATAAAATTAATTTGGTCTGAAAATCTAATCAGTTCATCTAAACACATGTATGCATACAAACATGTCTAACATATTTCTTCAGCTATGTCCAGTGGTTTCTGTGCAGCCATGTGAAAAAGGTTTTCAAAAAAAGTGTTTAAAGGGATCAAAAATATCTTTTATTTGTCTGTGTCAAGCAGGTTGTTTTGCACAACAGAATTAGCAAGGTTTTTACCAAAAATTTTTAAAGTCTGAAGAGATGAAAAATTGATTCCATTTTCTTCAGTGGCATGAAAATCTAATCAGGTCATCTTAAAATAATTATTTTATAATTTCATTAGTCAACATCAAGTTGTTTTTGTTGTTGTTCTTGTAGGGCTTAACACCATTTTTCAGCATAAGAAAGGCTATACATGGCAGCCAGTATTAATGATGGAGGAAGAACTCGGGAAAACCCCAGAAAGAACCACTGACCCATGAGAAGCTACTGGCAAGCTTTCTCACGTACCCACAATGGCTGAATCCGAGACTCAAACCCATGCAGACAGAGGTGAGATGGCAGTGATCCGTAATGGAGAGCGCTTTAGACCACTTGGCCACTCAGGGCCCCTCAACATCAAGTAACTTCTCTGTAATCCAGCATGTCTATTAGAATGGACCTATAAACAGACTGTACCAAACTGAATTTCTCCTGGGCATGCAGTGCAATCCTAGTTAACGTCTATTAGAATGGACCTATAGACAGACTAGACCAAGCTGAAATTCCCCTGGTCATGCAGTGCAATCCAAGTTAATATGCCTATTAGGACTGATAGACAGACTGGACCAAATTGAAATTCTAACTTGGCATGCAGACTGTAATCCTACTAATATGCCTGTTAGAATGGACCTATAGACAGAGAGGACCAAACTGAAATTCTCCTGCGCATGCAGTGTAATCCTACAAATATGCCTATTAAAATGGACCAATTGACAGACAAGACCAAATTAAAATTCCTCTGGGCATGCAGTGTAATCCTACAAATATGCCTATCAGAATGGACCTATAGACAGACTGGACCAAACTGAAATTCCCCTAGGCATGCAGTGATCGGGCAAAAATATAAAATAATGTTTGAATTTTCTTTCACAAATCATGTTTTAAATAATTTATTTGCAGGGTACTATATATCAGATATTCACACATGCATATATGTGTCAATTATTATTTTAAAAAAGGTTGCTTTATGAAACAGTTTTAATCTAAATAATGTATGCTTTACCTTTTTCTCTGCTTCAAAAGTATAAGTGTATATTCCCTCGGTATCATTAAAGTTCATATAATTACTAAGAGGTAAGTAACAGCTGGAAATAGAATGTAAGAAAATAGTAATATAGTAATATTCACATTAATTACAGTAAAACCTAAATTATTCATGCTTATAAAGGTACAGATTTTGTCCAAATAGTTGATATTATTTATACATGATAAATTTATGAAGAATAAATCTTGTAACCAAGGGAAACTGATTTACTCTGTATGACTAAAAACATCTGATGAAACGACTGCTGGATAATTAAAGTTTTAATGTATGCAAATAATAATTCAGATATGTTAAAAAGCATCATTTTATTGAATTGCAACATATGTGATCTAAAAAAAAAAACATAAAAAGATGAAACATACACTGCAACTGCAAGATGCAGATCATATGTTTACAAATGGTAGAGACACAGAAAATTAATTTCTGTGCTGCACTGTCATATTTCGATCAATGATATGTGAAGACTTCTAGGAATCATTGATGTGTGAAGACTCCTAGGATTTACTGATATTGGAAGACTTCTAGGAATTATTGATATGTGAAGACTTCTAGGAATCATAGATATGAAATGTTCATAGTCTTAAAAAAATTAAGAAATTTATTGTATGGTAGTACACTATTCAAAACAAAAGTGCCTGCAAAACTGGCTTATGTCCAACACTTCATCCCATGGAACCATGACCTGCTTTTAGTACAACAGATGATGGCCCTTCTAGAGTATTCCATGCTTCCACACCAACTACTAGCCATCACAGTCTAAGATAATTAACCATTTACTGCACAATCACAACATTTGACACCAATCCCTTTACTGCATAATGACACCTTTTGATGCCTTTTATAACAGATCTAATTATGATAGCCAGAACTACAAAAATGAAGTCTTTGCACACTTAACCATCATTATACAGCTGAGTGAAAGAACATAGAAAATAAATATGAAACAAATCATTACTTTATTCGCGGGATTAAAGCATCTTTGCAGTTCAGACTAGACACATCGTTTGTATGTAACAGTATATCTACAATTAGTAATCATATGCTTTGCATCTTGCAGTTGCAATGTGAAGTCATTTGAAATTTTGAATAGTACAGTTGAAAATTTTTTTCCCAATATACACCGGATTATGCATTTCTTTGAGATAGTCCAGTTTATTGTTATCAAGGTTTCACCAAAAAGGAGGAATATTAGAGCAGACTTCAAACTTTGGAATGAAGTTATACTCTAAAAATAAGTTACTGCTGTGTGTTCAGTTCTTAAGTTCATACCTGTCATTTCAGCAAAAAGATATGACAAAGAATCACCAATTTCTCAAAATATAGATTTTCGATATTTAAAAAAATATTTACTTGCTAATTGTAATAGAAATCAGCACATAAAATATACAAATGAAGCCAATGGATATTTGTCTAATTTTAGAGACAAGGAAAAACCATTAGTTACATGACACTGCAAATTCCACTCAACTCCACTAACTGATAGTGCATATTTATTGATGCAAAAGAATTTTAGGATTTGCCCATTGGGAAACGTGTTTCAATACTTTTATTATATTTATTTGATCTTATATATCATTTTTAAATCATACAGTTCTTACTTTGTCAAATTTTAAAAGAAAGTTGATGCACGATAGTGAGTTCTCGATGAGTGAACTGAGAACTCAACATTTTGAAAACCATTAAAATCATTAAATATACTAAATATTGCACATCAATACTGATCACTTGCTTCATTGCTGGAAAACCCTGGAAAGAACCACCGACCCACGAGAAGCTACCGGCAAGCTTTCTCACATATCCACATTGGCCGAGCCCAAGACTCGAATCCATGCAGACAGAGGAGAGATGGCAGTGATCCATAACGGTGAGCACTTTAGATCACTTGGCCACTTGGGGCCCCCTGCTACAAGATAGCAAGTTTGTCAAATATTACATGCAGAAATTGCATACTTAAAGTCTGTTGGATTAAGTAGAAAATTTCTCTATTGTTTGGTGTCCATAATGTTTTTAAGAATCTATTACTTGGTATACATGATGTCATCATCTTTTAAAGAATAAACAATAGATCAAAAAATAGGAGCACAATTAGATTTGTAGGATTGTTCAATAAATTTAAATTTGTTTTTTGCATGTAAACTTAAAGTATTCACCATAAAATCTGCTTGCTTCCATGATGTAAAACAATAAATCCATAATTATATACACTAATTCCAACTTATTGAAAGTTTCAAGCAACAAGAACATATTGTAACACATTTAAAGCTGATGTTCTTGGTTTTTCTTGATAAAATTCTAATCTTGGGATATAAGAGCATGGTTCATCATAAGTGGTCATCATGGTATTTTCCATGTGTCTAGATCAAAATAATGCAGTTATCTATGTACACGCTTATGTATATATGAGAATAAATATATATGACTGATTATACTACTTTTATCTTCATCCCTTTTATGAACTGTTTGGTGTTCTTCAGTTTTCTTTCGACTTCTTTTGAACTCAAACACAGGCATTCATATTTTGGTGATATGGTATGAAAATAGCTAAAATCTTAATATTTTATATCTGCATTTTTTATTGTTACCGTATTAACCAAGCTATCTGGCATAATTTCAACAATTTCAATGTTAGACCCAAATACATTTTTTTACATGTGAAATGTTTAAGACGATGTGAGTACATTAAAGAAAAATATAAACACAAAACTCTACTGACTTTAAGTGCTGAATCTTAACACTTAACTGAAAACAAAACACCTATTGCACCTACCACCATGTCAGTTTACAATAAATGTGTCAAAGAGTGGATTAAAGGTTCATAACTATAAGTATATTTGAAATATTCTAAATTATTTTGTGACAAATACAATTTTGTGCAAAAAACATTGATAATTTTTGGAGTTATTTTGTTATGAAAAAATGAAATCATGCTGTTAATATCATTCAATCTGTAACAAGATTACTCAAGAATTTCCATTTATTCCTAATTCACAGAAACTACAAAGGTACTGGCATGGTGAAAAAGTAGTCATATGTACGACCAGATAAAAGTACCACAGTAAACCGGTATACTGGTAATACCTTGCACTTATAATTTTTTACATATTCTAGGCTTGATTTGGATGCCATAGCAAACAACCATTTCATCCCTGCAATCTGAAATAAAGTATACCTAATACCCATCCAGTGTCCACAACAAATTTCCCACTATAAAGAACATTCTCATTAAACTCAAAATGCAACCAAATTATTGAATTGATGGATAAATCTTGTGCAAATCAGGCAGTTCAACCTCCAGACTGATGTGCAGTAAAGGGTTAATCCATTAAAAATTATGCTAATTGTGTTAATTGGTAAGATGAGAAAATAAACAAAATAATAAAATATACAGTATATTTTGGGATTTTAAGGGAATTGGTTTTATGAAAGAATTATGTGGAATAATGTCTTGCTTATTACCTTGTAGCTATCTTGAATACCTCTGTTGCACATGCAGCTGAAATTCACCAAAGGATAATCTTAATAGAAGCAACAGCAATAAAATTGATTTACACATACACATTCTAACTTCTCTGTAACAAAAATGATAATGATGAGAGAACCTCCATGATGCAGATGTGTTTAGCTCTTATTGTTCAACATCCCTAGTACATAACAATGCAAATAAACTTTCTTGTCTTCAGACAATTTACAATTTATCCAAGGGTTGTCTTACAATTATGCATTAAGACACAGCATCTTCAACAACAGAAATGTATTCTAAATCTTTAAAAATAAAATGCTCGAAGGCCAGGGTCCAATGACTCAAAGCACTGAAGTAAATCTTGTGACCTTGCTCCAAAGTCTTCAGCAACTTGCTCTATCAGTGCTTAAAAATTACTTACCCCAAAATATGAACAGAATCCAATAAAGGGTTTGAGAAATTTAGCAAATTTTGGAAAAATAATTTAAACATGTAATACCACTTCTGCTGCCATTGGAAAAGTGAACTTTGTGTTGCTTTTCTACTAACATGGGCTTGATAAATATGATGCAAACACTAACATCGATGTTAGTGGCATCAACAATTTTCTTTATAATGTGTGCAGAAAAGACAAAATAAGGATTCATATTTAATACCAAATGGTCGGGGCTGTTCCATTTAAATATACCCAGGGAAGGCAGTTTTGTTTTAAATATATGCTGGATACTTTGATTACTCATTCAGTTCATATGAAAATAATACAAAATTCCAAATTACACTTAAGGAAGACTAATTCACACTGAAAAGGTCTTCTATGAATCCCATGTATAACTTACTGGAACAAAACTCCATGGAAGATTTAAATTCAGTTTGCTTATTTTTAAATTGTACTCAGGTTTGTTTAGTATAAAGATGCAAATGACAGTTTTAAAATGAGCAGTATCTTACACACCTGCAATGACGGCATTTGTGGAAGCAACCGCTGGAATTATTCTTTTCACTACACCTGGAGAATGAGAAATCATTTGTTATCAATAGGTTGATCCAACTTTCCCAAATGATAAACAAAGGAATTTTATAATCATATGATTCACATAACACCTTTGACTATGTCAATAATTGTAAATAAAACATTTGCAAACTATTAGCATACATTTCTCAAAGAAAGATAATATATTCCCTTAATGCAAATGGTGTACTTATAGGTTACTGTACGTGTACTGACTGATATCTCCTGTTTAATTACATACTCTGTTTTATAACTGGCATCAGTTACCAGGTCTCATGCTCTTTACTAAATTCATTTATGTAATTATATTTACAATATGCATTAATATACTGTGCCAGGTGAATGACTACACAATATAAAAAGCTGTATGACACAGTATCGTGTCATGTGTTCTTATTGGCAACATAAACTGTTTGATGATGATGCATACAGGAAAATATTTTTTGGTTACCTCAAATGTTATGTCTATGAGGCAATATACAATAAAAATATATACAGGTAGATCACTTTATGAAGTCGTACACACAAGGTGTGAAAGAACTAAGGAAGTGTGTTAATCTACAACAAAGAATTTGGAAAATGAATGTTACTTCTGAGTATTTAACTTCCAAAACTCCTGAGAAAATGAATATATCACATGTTTGATAATATCGACTTAAAGGAAATTTTCTTTAGAATGGTCTGAACCTATTTTATGCAATCTGAATGGTTTCAAAGTTATCACAAAAAAGAAGTTTCTTAAACGAAATATTAGTATATTTTGTCAAGCAGCAGTAGAATTTTATGTGTGTGCTCATTTCAAAACAAATTTATGACAGAGGATGTTTTCAATGTTTACTTGCTAAGTTGTGCAGGAAAAAGTAATCATGAAATTCTATTAATGAATTTCACAGGACCTGAACAGCTATGTTAAGATCCTTAATGAATTTTTAAGACCCACCTTGTGTTAATCTGTATGACACTCCTGTGATGTGGTACTGATTAGCTCTCTCATGAGACTTCTCAAAAATCCACTTCAGGTGGTGAGGGTCATCTCCATCGATGGCAATACCATCTGAAAACACAATTCACTGGCCACACTATAATGTCAAATATTTACATTTCATGGCATTTATTTTGTTTGGACTGGATCTGCCATATATTTTCTTCTTGTTCAAAATTAAGATGTATATGACACTGCATAGATAATAAACTTCTCATTCATGTCTCCTATTATATTCTGGACATGTAACCTTTCAATTTAGCATGCCCAGCCAAATTTTTAGCTTGTGCATTGCTACCACTCAAGGAATTGTTTTTCAAGCGCTGAATAGATAAAGCTAAACTGGTTTAAGTTCAAAACTGGACTTGATTGATGATACCAGGTACGTAGTGAGCTGAATTCAGCATGTTAATCCCTATTCTAATATTCACATAATTTCAACATGAAATTATTTTTACCATAATGAAGTGCGATAAAACGTATAAAATTAGCACAAGTATCATTCATGAACTCACCAAGCCCAATATGTTACTGTTTGAAATATTTCTTAATACAAACATATAAGGGCTGTTCCAGTAAAACAAATACCCCTCGGGGGGGGGGGGGGAAGGCACTTTCAAATTCAACCAACTCACAACCGAAGCAATTTAAAAAAATTAAGATCCATCATCAGATATGTTTTAATCGAAAAACACTGACCCCTACAGAAGCATATTTTTTTTACATAATTTCTGGCTATGAGTCAGTGGGCGGCAGAAACGATTTTAATATTGGGTTGGGGACAGAAGCGATTTAAATGACAGCTGGCTGGAGGTAATCTACTGAATTCTTATAGATCATATAATCTACTGCATATTTTTATTTGTATTTATTCATTAATCAATCTTTTGTCCTTTTGTTTATTTGTCTGTCAGCCATGTATGTCTCTGATACTGTGAAATCACAAATTTTCTTGGTGGCTTATTATTTGTAGATGCCATTGATCAGTCCCTTAATACCTACTAATTTAATGTCCACGAATATAGATTTTATATTAGGGATTTCTATTCTAATATAGAAATTATGAATTTGTATCCTTACTAAACTGTGTGTTTACTAAAGTGATCACTATGTTTTGCTTTTTTTCTTTGTTCTCAGGAGTGCTGCTTTTGATTAGAATAATAGTTACATCTTGTATTGCTTTAAATGTGTGGTCAGATGCTATGATTCCCTTGTTATTATTTTTTTCAATAAATGTTTTGGTAAACTTATAATACATGATTTATCAGAAAAAATCATTAATGCTTGTGAAAGCGATGTTGCATTGTTTCTGCCTACTTTTATACTATATCATTTCTTGTAAGAACACATATTTCAGTTACTGACGTCTTATTTTTATGCCTTGTTGTAAGACTAATATAAAGTTTAAAAGAAAAGAAATACATGTATAGCAAGTCAAACATTTTTATATCATAAATTAGATTTTTAAAAATGGATGAAAGTCAAGGAATCATTTTTTCCCAGAGTACTCGTAAAATCAATGTCATTGCAGTTAACTGTATTGTCAACAGCATTACCATCATCACTGATGGCCTAGCAGTAACATTCTGCACTTTTAATCCAGTTGTCGCAGGTTCTATCTCTATCTTGTGACAGATCTGAGGCGGAGTGGTATAAGATGCTTGTCATGTGGTTACTTGCCTCCAATATGTAGATGAGAATGTTGCCAGTTATTTGTGGAAGGTTAGTGGTTCTACATAAGTGGTGTTTGGTCTCTCAAAAGTACTTGGATTTTCTTCAGCAGTAAAACTGGCTGCCATATATAGATTCTCTTCATCTGAAAATGGTGTAAAGGCCATAATGATCTACCGAAACCGGAGATCTCATGTCTAAATGACTTTGGCTGTTGGAGATAAACATCAAATCAACAGAGGCTCCATGTGCCCTAGTGTACTAAGGTGCTTGCTTTTACGGATCACTTGCACATCTCACAGAGTGAGTTTTTGTCACAGATCAACCAATTTGGGTTGGTGGTCTTTCGGGGTTCTTCCTCCACCTAATATATTGTTTAAAAAAATCCCCAAAACAAACCAAACCAAACTAAATCAACGAATTAATCAACTGTGGCAACAGCAGCAAAGGTACTAGTCCATCATTTTTGCCACAGCTGTAAGAGTTTATAAATTTTGACTCCAGTAATTTTTGTAGACCTTTGAATATTGTCAATTATGCCTTTCTGACCATTACCCAAAAGTCATCATCAGTTGGTACAAATGGATTTTTCATGGTGAGCACATGAGATAGAGAAGTCTTGAGCAATCCTGCATCACACACTGCCGAAAAGTTTACATTTTAGCTTACTTAAAGTTTTTCTAACAATGTCCATTGTTCCAACCAGAACTGTTATAACTTATTCAAGCTATATTCACCGATATCTGGAGATGTGCATCTGTAATAAATATTTGTAACAAAGTATGAGAATGCATCAGTGTTTTTCAATGATGCATTTGAACTGAGCAACAACCAAAATCAACAAACTAAGAAATGAAATTATTCACATCTCTCAGGCAGAAGTACAGTGTATAATCATAATCTGCCAAAAGATTTTTCAATCTTTAAATTTGTCAATTGTTTGTGAATATGCATATCAATGTGAAATGCAACAGGAAGATTGAATCCAAGATAGAAAACCTCTACATTTCTGGATGTATTCTGCTTGGATTCCATGTTTCTGCATAAAACTCAAGAGTTCAAGACTCGCTGTACTAATTCAGTTCCCACTGTAAACCTGTGCAAACACCATGATATTAAAATTTAATAACTTCAAATTTTGAGTGCTCATGATCAAATTTGTATCAGTATGGACACATCTATGACGACAGCTTTTGTGAAAAGAAAACCATAACAGCTGTACCATTTTCTGGATCTACACAAATTGATATGTGTGCTTTCAATACTACACCAAAAAGTCAGGTACTGATTACAGTAATGAGTCTTCCAAACTCAGGTCTGTAAAGGGACAGAAATTATGTTAATAAAACAATGTCCCTGACTTTTTTCAATTACAAGTAGGCCAAGCTCTCAAAAGATTCTTTTTACTAAAATCTTACTTTCATTATCAACCAATCTGGGACAGTCAAACCATGTATACTCTATTTTATCTTCACTGATTTATAGTATGGTTCTCGTTCTTTCATATCTGTAGTAATGTAAGTCCTTCAACAACTCTTAATGGTTGTATGCCTTTTTCGACCATGCTGTCTGGACACACTGTAAGATAATGTTCAAGTAACAGAAATACCATGGGATAACCAGACCAATAAAATCAAATAAAATGGTCAAGTTACCTCCCCTGCAGGGATGCTGCCAGGATTTCAGGATTTAATCTAAGTTTTGTGTGTGTGTGATCTCCAATGAGGAAGTGGTGGCGGGAGGAATAGCCATTGTTAAATATCTCTCTAACACTTAAATATCTGTCACTCTTTCTTACTGTTCCATTCTGTTAAGGCTCTACTGAAATCAAAATACTCAAAGAGATGTCATCTCTAGTTGTATAGCGATCATCACTGTGATGTCATTGGGCATGGTCACATGATTGTGGTGGGGTTTTGGTTGGGATGACAGAAAGACTATAGGCTTACTCCATATTTGACAGCTAATTACGATGTTGTTAAAAGAATTAAACTTTTTCTAACAATTCAGTTGGTCTCGGATTATATACTTGATTCATAGTCAATGAACAGGTTCTAAAATTGATGTATTTATTTTGGAGCCATGTTCCTCCATCACATTCAAGATCTGAATATACCAAAGGTGAAATTAGAACATTTGCATCCTAAATAATTATCATGGCAACTTTAAATGTTATTTAATGTGAGACTTTAATGTCAGAACTCATAGCTTCAGTGATTTTTGGGTTAAAAAATGAATTTCTTCTCAAACAACTCAATTTGGTCAGATTATGTTGTTTTTTAATGATACTGAGAATTCTTGATGTGTAAAAATTGCACAAGAAATGAACATCAGATCAGGAAATTAATACCACTTGGGAAAAACTAATAGGAATATGCAGAAATAATGATAGTATTATTTAAATGGAATATATGGTTACAATACGAGTCCTGGTTCTATAATGTTGCAAAATACATCTCGTACAACTATTCTGTTGTTTCTAACAACACTCTGTAATATGGTAATAATTTTTGCACACATGAAGTTGACCCACTTTTTACTTTAGTCCCTTGCTAATTAATAGTTTTATATTTTACAACAAAACTAAGCACATTTTACCTTTTGACAATAATACATGATCACAAATATTTAGATTGTGAGAAAACAGATGTTACAATTTTATTGAAAGTATTGGTACCAGTAAAACTAAAGGAGATGGTAAAAAAGAATCAGGATGAACAGATTAGTAGTGTAGTAAAGAATCCATATATCAGAATGACATCAAGTATTTTTCATCAATTTCATCATTAGTTAATGACACTGCTTCAAAATGTTGTGTACTAGATAATAGTAATCCAATTTGTAATACAAATACCAAATGATGGCTTGGAACCAAGTGCCAAAATGTCTGCAGAAACTATCAACATCCTCAAAATATACATAGGAATAATCAAACACAAACAGGACAAATTTTTATCCATCTTGCTTTGAGTTTACACATTTCAGTCAGTTTCTTATGTTTAATGTCTTTCAATTTTTGCACATAGAGAGCATGTACTTCATTTGGTAATGCATCTGGATGATATGAAAGTTAGTCTCATTATTCTTTTGCTGCCATAGTGGTTCTGCCAACTAGAGATCTACACACACTTAATTATGTTGCATGGGGATTCTCTGATGTTCCTTATGAGCATTAATCTGTTGATTGTTTCAAAATTTAATATGATCCTCCTCCTCTGTGTATGAATATTATTCTGTGCTTAGAACTCCCTTTCATTGCCTGCCGTCTGAAACGCATATGCATAACTAGCTTGAACAAGTTACTGTTCTTTATGGTTGTGCAATTTTCAACATCTCACAGGTATGGCCCCATGGGTATTCTCTCTTTGATATCTCTGTTCCAAGAAGAAAAGTTTTCACTAACATGAACTCTGCCAAAGATTCACTTCCTTGAATCAGTGCTTTGCTGCCTCTTATGCCGGCATCCTGTCCATCCAACACGTACATCAAACTCGCACTCAACATCAATTTTGGGCTCAAAATCACACATTGGTATTTCCAGTGACATTTTCCCAATGTCCAACAGACTGATATACATGAAATTCATTGTCATCATAGCTATCACCAGCCAGTATTTGCCAACTGAAAACGTTGTCTGAAGACAAACTATGTTGTGATTCAGCAATTTTGGTTTCCTGTGTGGCCCTTATTTGAAACACGCATTTGTAAAACTTCCATGATGAAAGTAAGGTTAAAACCACCATAAAATGCTTTTCTCAGTGCCCAATGAACCAAACAAATTTAGTTTCACAGCCATTCACATCGAACCAAAGTATCCAGCTATTTTAATGGTTGCCTTCCTGAATCTGGATATCGCATCAAACGCTGCGATACTGCTACTGGCAGCGCGAATTACGTTGCGAAAAGCACTTTTAAAGTTAAAAGTTGACTAAAAATTGCATACTGCGCAAAGCATGTTTTATATCTGTGACGCTGATGTAATTTGCAGAACGCTTATCACTGTTTTAAAAGTATGCGAATTCATACAAATTAGGTGCACTCGCATGTACTGGCATCATTTTCTGACCCAATGTTTTATTCACGTTAGACCGCTAGGAGGGGGTTAGACATGATTTTAAATATATATTTGTTTTTTTCTGACAACCCCACCAGCGATTTCTCATTTTGTTAACAACCCACAACAGAAGTGATTTTCCTAATTAACCTTCCACTTTCAGAATCAAAATAGTTTGAAACACAACCTCCTACAGAAGGTTTTTTGAAGCGCTGTCCCTGGGGGACATATGTTTTACTAGAACAGCCCTAAATACTAAACTATATATCAAGCTGTATTTTTATATTATTACTTTATAGCCTCAATGAGTCGTGGTGGCTCAGTGGTTAGTTTGCTGTACTCGTGACCAAATGAGTGTGGGTAAAAGTCCTACCTTTGGACAAGCCTGGGTCAGCTACTGGTGTGTATCTATCATCCAAATTTACATAATTATTTTAAAACATAAGGAATCTGAATATTTAAACTGATTTTTAAAATAATAAGATAATAATACAAATTAAGTGGATAGTACCTCCAAATGGTTTTTCCTTTGGCCATAACAGGACCCTTACATATTCTATGCAATGTTCTGGTAATCTGGGAGTGTGAGCTATGGTGCACAGAGGGAAGTTTATCTGAAAAGATGGCACTATATTTATCATCTGGAAAATCAGGAAAAAGTCAAAGCATATCTTTTGTAGACAGAATGAGTCACACTGAAGAGAAAACTAAGTCTATGTATAACTGATAAAATAAAAAGGTAAGTCAGTGTGTGTCTAGATGGCAAGACATCTACACAAAACAAATTTATTCACAATATGTATAAAATATGCAATTTATTTTTGCTTCATTACCAAAGAAACTCATTTTGCTGTATTCAACAAAATAACCCCAAAACACCCCCACCACAAAATAAACAACCCAAAATAAGAAGCCCAAGTGGGTCTAAGATTGCACACCTTTATAATATCTACCTGAAATGCCAAAAATGCAAGGGCAGGTGCTCATAAAATCTAGGTTAGTATAACAGGATTTTCTAATTTTCAGAAATAGCAGGTGTATTAGACTGTGTATCAGAATCATTTGTGTAAATTTTTATAGCTTATAACATGATGCTTTCCACGAAATTTGGTCAACTTCTGTTAACTGATTTTTGAGAAGATATCATCCAAAGGTTTTCTGTTTCTATACTTAAAAGTGGAAAAGTACCATTTGTGCAAACTTAAAAGGAGGTTTATTAAATTTTTGGTCCCATTCCACAGAGCAATTTTTGAGATGTTATTAACTGATTTCTGTTTTAGAAACATTAGCAATATTTAATGCCAGATTTTGGCATGATTGGTACATTTTCAAAATACTTTCATGTCATGACTGTGTCTGTCAAATTCAAATTTTTATGAGCAGTTTTTAGGTCATTCTTAATTAATGCTACTTATTTTTAGAAATGGCCAATATATATGATGGCTGATCAGCATTTTTTTAAGCTTCAAAGGACTTTATACAAGGATGCCAAATTTGCTTGAAATCGGTCTTGTGGTTTGGAGATGAAGTTGATGATAGCTTCTGTTGATGGGTGATGCAAGACACATAACGGATGTAGGTTTTTAATTCCATATGCTCACTTGGTCTTAAGGAAGCTCCTGAATTAAAACATGTCTGAATAACAGATTAATTTCTAATGCACTAACGGTTGTAATCAAAACAAGAAAAACTAGAAGCATTGATAGAAGCAATTGCTGTGACTTTCTATTTTCCCAAGCCATTCATTATGCGTTTTGGCATATTTTGGACACCTATTTCAAATGTGAATTCTAACCACTGACATTCACATAGAAATTTATTCAACATGAGTTTGTCTGTTTCTTTAATTGTCTATGACAAAATGATTATGCCAGATTGCACTGGAATATGCTGAATGGTTCTTGGGCTGTGCCAGTTACAAGCAATGCCCCATGTCAAGAGGTGAAGTTAATTGTCAAGGGTCATAACTGTTGTAAGAAATGGCATGGCCAAAACAAACCCCATAAAAGAAAAATCTACTGGTCTATGAGACAATGTTTATACCAAATTGCATCTGAATATTCTGAATGATTTTTGAGACATGTCAGTTAAAAGCAACATCCCATGTAAAGATATGAAAGTAACTGTCAAGGCACATAACTCTACTGAAAACATGGAGATGAAACAAAACCATAAATAACATATTTAAGTCTACAAGACAATGCACACACCAAAACTGCATAGGAACAAGTTGAATAGTTCCTAAGCTATACTTGTTACAAGGATCCACTGAAGAGGAGATACAAATCTGATCTAAAAAGGTAAATAACTCCATAAAAACTGGGGGTAAGACAAATCCTTTAAAAGGCATATTTATGTACCACTGGCAATTTACCTGCCAAATGGCATCCAATTAAGTTTAAAGGTTACAATTAGTGCAAAGGAGAGATGGATGGAATGAACAACACATGGAAATGGTGATTGCCCTAGGGCTCCTGTTTCTTGATACTGGGCTTACCAAGTACAAGGCAAATGAAACTTATGGTCTGAGATTCCCTGCAAGATTCATATTAAATGCTTTCACTTAACCATCGACAGTAGTGAAAAAATAAAACTGCATAAAAACGGGATATTTGGCATCATTCATGTGTTTTAGAATGACAAAAAAGAATTGTTACTCCATCAGTATTATCAAGAGTATATCGATGACTGATGATGATTACTCTTTCAATCCCATTTTCAATCCTATTAGACAAAACTTTACAGTGATTTGAACTGTCACCATATTACTTTTCTAATTTATTAAAATCTGAAAGATTCTGAAGCAGTTAATTACATGATGGCCTTTGTGGTTAATTCTCTTTGGTCAGCCAGTGACTTGTTTCCCAAGATGAAACATAACTCTGAAGTTCGGCAACATGCCAATTGAGACTTGATAATGGCATGGAGTTAATTTCAATGGTGTCTTTATACTACAGGCTACACAAGGTGCTGATACAAGCTGAAAGCTCTAACAGTACAAGGAACTAGCAGCAAATTAAAACAAATTGTGCTCTTAGTCCAGATTGGACAGTTCATTTTAAACCTTCAATAATGGTGATATTACAGCATTTTCCTTTACCCTCATTTATGTATCAGTTGCCCGCATATTTTTAATCTGACATCAAGGTTTATTTTATTAACTCAGTCTGGCAAACCCCACCCCAGTTATGACACCAAGGGGATTTTTGACTTGTAATCTTGCACTCCAAGAGGAAATACTGTCATAATAAGCTATCCGGCAACTGACAAGCGATTGCAGATGAACATTTGTTTACAACATGATCTCGTAACTTGTTTACAACATAATCTCTAATGCCATTACCACACTCCCAATTTCTCATCAGATTTGCAATGAACACAAAAGCCTCCACTTTGATCCCTGAGCCATAAATATCTCGAAAAATCAAATGCCTGATAAAGACAGATATGTTCTGTATATATGATCATTAAACACTGGGGACTTACTTGGGGCGGATACAGATCTAGTGTACACTCTATGCAAGCTGTAATTCCAGGAAGGACAACTCGTGCATTGCCTTTAAAACCTTCAGTGCCCCCATCCACCATGGGAATAACTGAACTTTGGTCCAGCTCCTCATCTTCATATTTCAACATGCCTATCTGTAATATCACAAAATTATATATGTACTCTAAAAGATATAACCTTCACAATTGTAATGTTTGGAAAATGATGGTATGTTTATTAAGTCCACAGTCAGTGTTGCACTAAGGTATTATTATTTTAGGTTGATGTGTATTTCAGCAAAAGTAAAATCAATGAAATGATGTTGAACTTAAACTGTTCAAAACCACATAAAGACCAGTGCTATAGGTAATGACAATCTGTAAGACACATTACTGACTACGATACCTCCACCACACCAAGAAGGTTTATGTAACCTACATTTCACACTTCAGTGGCTTTGTTTACGCCTGCTAAACTAATAATTTACAGTAATAGTCAAAATAAATTTTAAAAATCCTTTGTGAAAGGATGTAACTCATTAAGGACATATCCTTATCTCTCCAGTATGGTCACTGTCCCAATCTACTTTGTAAGTAAAAATTCTAGGTGAAAATTCCCCTCCACCTCTATATGACGATAAGAAATTGACCAGTCAGAAGACAGAAAGGCTTGCATGCATAGATTTATTCAGAAAAAAGTTTTGTATTTGTCAATACTTTAAATGATCAATACTGAGTCATAATGAAGACAAACCATGTGGTTGATGTGGTTTTCTTTAATGTGGCAATGCACTACTTCTCAGGATGTTTTCTCATCTCCATAATGGTGACTGTACAAGCACCATGGTACAATAAAGCCATCCAAAAATCAAAGGTGTACATAATCATGTACATATAAAATACAGGTCACCATAACCTACATTTGATAATGTTGTAAAATTCATCAAGATGCATGCACATGTCAAGTATCACAAACTTTGAAATTTACAATAGCCATAAAAAAGCTAGTGATCTTCTGTGAGATGCACACTGTAAGTTAGGTCTTCTGTGACATGTACATCAGAATTAACACCTTGCTGTTTACCCTTAAAGCCCATATCAGCCACTATCATTCAGATATCATAATAAATAAAACTGTGTGCTCTTTAAACATCAACTAGGATATTCACTAATTTTTTTTTTTTTTTGTTGACAAAAATTGTCATCTGTGGGAAAATCAGAAGAAGCATTATCGAAGAACATACCAATCCTAACACTAACCTCTTAATACTGAGTGCCAAGCAAGGCAGCTGAGAGTACCATTTTTATAAGTCTTTGATTTGACTTGGCTTGGGTTCAAACCCACGACCTCCACATCCAAGGCAGACACTTTAACCACTTAGGCCACCGGAGCAGTCCAACTGAAAGGCATTTGTTTTTATGGTTTAGGAGGCCAATGTACTTCGGATCTTCCAGAAGTGACCAAACCTTAGGCAAAAGGTGGGAAGAAGATAAGCATTCCAGCCAGTCATGCTAGCATCTGTGCTGATTATGATCACTGGCAACTGATCCTGAAGAGGAATACTGGTTTTAAGCCAAATGAGGTTCTCCCATATACTGAGATGGGACCTCATACAGACCAAACCATTTGGTCTAGTGGATAGTTTTAGCTGCCACTGAGATGGAAGAATAATCTGCTAGGGTTTCATCTCATATGCAAGCAGCCCAAAATGAAAAATCAGCAGCTGCATTGAAAAGACAAAAAAAAAGTGAAGAACGTTTAGGGCTGAAACTGGACTCTGCAAGTGGATGGATGATACCAATGAGATGATGTTCAAAACACATTTTCATGGGAGACGAATTGGTTAGAATCCCGGCCGAGTTGTATAAAAGAATTATAAAAATGGTACTAGCAGCTGCTTCACATGGCACTCAGCATTAAGAGATTAGTGTCAGGACTGATCGGCCTGGTGTCAGGATACTGTTACTCGGTGGGACATGATGCTACATGTCTGCGGCATGATGCTAAAATATGAGACATCACTATAAACTGCCACACCACAGTGATATGACTAAAATTATTCAAGTTAAATTAAAATTTTAAATCACATACACACACTCACATGGGAGACAAATTTGATTCAAAGAGGTTTTCAACTCTTTGCCAAGACAAATAAAGTGCTGGGATGGAATCAGATTAGAGCTTCCTCTGTTGACAATGAATCTGAGGCAAAGCAGGAGATAAACAAAGGATTTCATGTCTTGGTACAAAAGATTATTCATTTTGTTCTTTTGTAGCCATGGAGGCTGAGGTGGTTTTAAAGTGAGAAGAAAAAAAATATGTGATGATCTGTTGCTGACATGTGGAATGGGATTCAGTTTGAAAGGGAGAGTCCTGAACTGGTAGACAATCTCCCTGAAATCAAACCTCAGGAAATTTCTGCAAAGACCTATGAATGGGAAATATGAAAGTACACATCTTGGAGTCTAGGCTGACTGAAAATGTTCCTTCCTGACTGGCACTGTGAACCAATCACAGGATCTCCATTTTGAAATAGGGTGTCAAGATGTGTTCAATAAGAGAACATAGACCTATGACTGGTTGCAGCCTGCCATTAGCATTGGGAACAAGGACAAATTACAGTAACAATCTCTTTGAGTTTATACAGTGAATGATCTCTAATGCCCTTTTTGCAAGTAGAATGTTTGCTTCCTACAGCAGAGGATGGTCAAGGAACATCATCTGAAGCCCACTGAGATGATTTGCAAGATCCAAGGTCATTGGGGCAGGGAATATTCTATTCCTTGATAAAATGTTGAAGTCTTTCTCCCAACTATATGTCAGAAAAGGGCAGCATGAGCATGGCGTCATTTTCTGTGGGCAAGCTGCTAGGAAGAAAAACTGATACCCAAGAACAGATCCTGTACTGTGACTGTAACCATTTATAGCCATATATGCCAACCCCTACAGAAGTATAAATGTACCCTATGTAGCAAAAAAAATAATAATTTAAAAGTAGATGATTGTAACAAAATACTGTCTGCCATTATGGACACAATGTAAAAAAAAAAATGTAAAACAATGATGTACCTACAAGCATTCCATTGATCCATCTCCTTGCTACTATTGAGTCCAACCCACAAACTATGATATGAAACTCTGTAAGGAAACAAAATTATAACATTACTGGTGCTGTAATACAGTCAAATGCATTCATGAAAATCAGTATGGTGCTACTGTGTGCATTATTCTTTTATAACAATCAAAATATGGATATCAATAGACTATTTGTTTGCAGAGAAAAACAATGCAGAAAGTTCAAAAAAGTTAACAAAAATTATTTGAATGGCAAAAAGATTAAACATGTCATCACCATATGCACATGAAATTTACTCTAAACTTATGCACATAAAAATATATTCTAAACATATGCACATAAACATATATTCTAAACATATGCACATAAATATATATTCTAAAAATATGCACATAAATATATATTCTAAAAAGATTCACATTAGCGTATATTCTATACATATGAACATAAACATGTATTCTAAATATATGAACCTAAACATCTATTCCAAATATATGCACATAAACATATATTCTAAAAAGATTCACATTAGCATGTATTCTAAACATATGAACATAAACATCTAGGTTCAAATGGCATGAAAATCTAATTACATCATCACTGTATGTACATAAACATGTTTAATGGTCTGTGAGTTTTAAAAGCAACTTTAGATAAAGTTTAATGCGATTGGAATATTTTAAAACAAGATGCAAATTCCATACCATTTTTTTGTTTCTTTCAGCTGACAAAATACAGAAATAGTAGAAGTTAAATATCTTAATAAATTTACAGTATATTCTTGCTTACAAGCCCTGTCCCACTGCAAACTATACAGACCCAGATCTGCATTGCATAATGTGCTGGGAGACCTAGGTCTATGCAGTTTGATAATCAGTGGAACAAACACATAGACCCTGATCTACCAGCACATTGGACTATCTTATTTGCAGCTGAACTTTACTTATACAGAAGTATATATGATAATTATATTCTCTTGTCCAGTTTAAATAGCAACTAAATGTGCTCATAACGCAGAGATATTTTCAAAAGACAGCAGGATTATCATAGCAAATCTAAATGAACCATTTCCAACCCATATGACCTTTTTATTTAAATCTCTTTGTCTTGGTAAAAGTACACATAATATAACATCCTTCATTATAATGCAGTTATGGGTATATTGTAGCCTTGCCATGTACACCATAACCAAAATTTGAATTAAGAATGATTTCCAATTTCATGAACTTAATGATTTATATAACACCACCTCATTAAAGTGGTAATCAACATTCATCTCTGTTAGGCCATTACTTTATTCTGCAACTGCCAACAAATGTATTTGCTAAAAGGTCAAAGGACACTTTAAACTGTAGTAAGTACAAAGCCTGTGTTTGATCTGTCAGCTGAGTTCTTCATCTATATCACACTTATCACATTAGTATTTTGATTCCTACAATAATTAACAATATAGTTTTTGATATTATAGTGATTCTGTATACCCCCCAAACAATTCCCAATTTGATATGTCTATTAGAACAAGTGATTTTAACTCTAAAATACAGCCCCACCAGTACATGTGATGCCATTTCAGTAGCATTGTGACATTTGGAAGCCAATGTGTGGATTGCCAGTAAATAGCCTTTACAACCAAAAGTTAATACAGACTGTGCCTCACATAGTATTCTATTAACAGCAACATAGTGTGCATGTGTCACTGAAGGAAAACTCAAGAGGGCTAATCAAGTCAAATCTGGGCAGTGTATCAGCAGTACATGTTCTTGGGCACCTTGTACATGTGAAGAATTTTTAAATATTATTGAAATCCCAAGCTGATATCATACAATATGAGAATACATGTGGTTCCTGCATGTGTATTCTATAGTGTGATCACTACTTCAGATAAAAGGAAAGTGATGGGATAGTGAATGATGCTTTCTGAATGAATATCAACCACATAGGCTGTCTTGTGCCAAAATGAGATTATGAATAAGCACAGACTCAGGTATTTATTAAAATCAGGTGCCCCATTTCTTTTTAATTATCATTCATGACCTATGGACACATTAAATGCAGATATATGGATTCAAGTTAAAACATATCACCCCACCACCTCCACCACTTCCATGCATGCAACACATGTACATATTCATTTAAAAGATTTGAGTTATATTGCATAGATGTTTGGTAGATACTGTGATTGCCCGTTAATAACCCATCTGGTGTGTTCCAATGAGGGAGAGCTGTATTTATTTCTGATCACTGGGCAAGCTAAACTGTATAGCCCCATGGCTTTTTATAGTAAACTGGGCAAGCTAAATTGTATAGCCCCATGGCCTTTTATAGTAAACTGGGCAAGCTAAATTGTATAGCCCCATGGCCTTTTATATCGGATC
Organism: Megalonaias nervosa; assembly: GCA_016617855.1. Taxonomy (NCBI): domain Eukaryota; kingdom Metazoa; phylum Mollusca; class Bivalvia; order Unionida; family Unionidae; genus Megalonaias; species Megalonaias nervosa. Next base: position 180,243 of record JAECUM010096182.1, on the reverse strand, counting down.
AACTTACGTCTGTAGAAGGATTCATCATAATCTTGAATTTTGGCATAATGAGTACAAAGGTCAAGGATATTTGATGGTCACTGTAACAGATGGAATGATTAGTACTTTTCAAGACTGGAATACTGAATCTGTACCTGATACAGCACAATGACATTTATCCACACAGAGTGTGACCCCGCTATAACACGGTAGTTGGGAGCCATAGAACCCGACCGTGTTATAAACCAAACCATGTTATAAGCAACCAGGTCAGTTAGCTGAAGAAAATGATGCATGTACCCAAAAAAATGTGGGTGGGGGTGGGTGGGTGTGGGGAGAGAAGATAATAAATGCGGGCGCAAAAATACATGCTTCATTAGCACAGTTATCATCTTAAATCAATGCATATTAAATGAGAATACACCTGTAGTGAAACAGAGAAGGCATATATAATATTTTACTTTATTCACAGAACCATGCATTAGTACATATACATGTATACTGTTTATATATACATGTCTAATGTATAGCAATGAGTAAAGTATCAACACCGTGTACTCACCCACAAATCAGGTCACATACATTGAATCCACAATACAAGTAATTCCATCGAAAATATGCACACAAACAGATTTAAAATATTCAATAATTTTGTCACAAGTCATATAGGTCTGAATTCAGTGGAAAAAAAATAGCACAATCACGTAACGAATGATGAAGCACATCTACTTTTCAGTACGTCCCAAGTCGGTAAAATTTTGTGTTTCAAGCGCCGTCGGTAGAGTTCATAAGCATAAACTTTTTTCCTGTAAAAAGGAAATTTTCACGGCACAGTAAAAGTGTTCAGTCACATTGGAAGATGGAACAATCCATCAGATTCCATTGGTTTTATTTAAGTTCGGTACTGACTTCCTTTGAAGAAAGGTTCTTTGTTTTTATTGAAGATTGTAGTCTGCTTTCTTTGCATGCGCTATTGAAGTCACCGCTAAAGGACAGCTTTGGAGAACCAAACAAATGCCCGTTTCTTATTGTGGCGGCAACATCAAAAAATTGTATTGCATGATTGAGACTGACTTTTTACTCATTTGCTTAGTACATTTTCATAACAGTCGGTGCTTCAAAGGTAATGTTTTCTTTGAAATTTCAGCTCCTATTTTATCAGGGTACATGTTTAAAAAAAAATTAATTGGCCATCGTATGGTCAATTGTAGTTACTGTTCCTCCCTGACAACTGAATAGACAAGTGAGAGCTTGTGGGGTTTTTTGGGGTTTATTTTGCATTGACATTTGTGGTAGTGGTGTGGTGCTGCCTTCCAAGCATGGGTCAGAAATTTAAAGAAAGGGTCAATCGATGATAGAGATGCAGGTGTTCTGGTCTGATGACAGGGATTACTACAGAAAATGTGAATGTTCTGAAGGATTTAATTCTGAGTGAAAAGATGAGGAATTTTCTTACCATCCACATACAAATATCAGTCTATGTAAATATATCAATTACTAGAGAGCGGCCAAAAATCCAACGAAAGATAGATTATGAGATAATGCCTCGTCCGGTTGATCTCCGCTACCAGAAATGTAAATTTGAAGAAAAAAAAGCGGATATCCCAAAACATACAGTACTCATACTAGATGCCAACATGAGCGGATTATGGTATAACAGTGCACTGTTAAGATGGTTTGTCAATACGGACAAAGAATTTGTTTATGTAACAATAGATAAATTTCGGTGCATTTTATATCATCTTTGCGGCTTCCTTTCATGGGGCCTCTGAATTTCTCCACTCCAAACCAATGGTTGTACATACAAGTTTAAACAGCCAACAATGTCGCAAAAAAAAAAAAATCGCCAGATGGTGTATTTTGCTGCCAATAAAGAAAAAAAAATATCGCAATTTGTGACATTGGCAAAGCCCTGCGCGATTCCTGAATAAATGCTTTATACATTATTTTTTGTACTTCTAAGAAGAAAACACTATCTTTTTGTGTATGAGAAAAATGCATATAAAATTTCAGGAGCCACGCCACAATCGTCTTGTATTATTCATATGCAATCTCTTCCTTAAAATGAACTTTTTTTGTTATTTTCATGCTTTTAAGAAAGAAATTTTTTTTCTTGTGCAAGAAAAATACATGTATATGAAATTTCGGAAGCCACACCACAACCGTGTTATATCCGAATTTGTGTTATAACGGAGCGTGCTATAGCGAGGTCACACTGAATAATATATACCTGCTTAAAGTCGAGTCCAAACACAAACAACCTAAACCCTGATCTGCTGTTGCATACTGTACCAACAGATCAAGATCCATGGTGTTTGTTCTACTGATGAATCCTAACAAACTGCATAGACCCTGATCTGCTGGTGCATTATGTGATGGCAGACCTGGGTCAGCACAGTTAGCAGTAGTGCTCAACTTACAAGCATATATATATGGTACCCTCTATCTGAACTTTGTTATACTGTCATAGTTAAACATGTCTCAACTGCACCCACTAGTCATTCATTCAATCTTACAAATAAAAAGACCTTGAAAAATGTATCTTGATGAGTGTAGATAACAGCATTTCAATTTCTACAGATCCTTTAAATCTAAAATCATTTTTTAACAGCATTCCAATTGCTGAAATGTCAAATGGTAAAAGGCAATAAGGGACACAAGTCTGCTTCTAAATCCCAAGGTCTTTGACTTCTAAAGACAATATTTAACTCAAGCAGTGCCTTGGCATCTTTGCCATTAACTTTTCTGAAACACTAAGTTTCTAGACACCCATAATATTTTGTTCTCTGAACAATCTTTTAATGCATTGTAAGTTTTCTGACAGTTGTGGTCGATAGCCATATTTCTGACTCTAATGTCAAGACACAATAATTAAAATCAGTGACAGTTTTCATTATGAAAGAGAATGGTAATTTAAATGCCCTTTATTTGAAAAAAGAAAACATTGGCATGCTATCAACAGTTGCCATTTTAAGAATATCATAGTTTTATTTGAGTATTTTATGAAAAATCTCTCTCGAAAACATGATTTCTTAAGCACTATATTATATATTGTTATCATCAGCAATCAACAGTAGTGTTTTATCTACCCATGCATCAGGCATCAAATACACAGACTTTTCCAATTTGATGAAAAAAATCGTCACCAGTACATAAATCGATGCACCTCAATGCTATGTTTTGCTGATTAACACAAAACCAAGGTTTGGTCTAGCTACTTTAATGGCTAGGTTACAACTCTCCCAAACAGATAAAACACATGCACACCAGTTTCTTATATTAATGTTATCATAAGACATAGGTTTACAACTGAGTGTAGAGCCTGCAGCTGACCTTATGTGACCTGTAACTGTCAGACCATTTGTAGCAACAGGATGTTAGAACCGTATATTACCACACCCAAGAAGAGCCAGAAAATGAACATGTGGTTTTAAAGCAATTGTCACGAGAAACTATTTTTTATGCACATCCTTGTCATGCAATGAAACAACCATTTCCATTTGCTAAATAGTATGCCTTGTGTTGTTTCAAGATACTGTCAGCATTCAACTGAAATTGGTGTCAAAGGCAAAAAAAATTTTAATAAAATAGATCTGAAACAAATGAAATTATCTTTCTGACCCCATTTATGACCAACCGACGATAACAGTAATGTTCTCAAACCAGTGGAGCCATCATCATCATCCAAAGATGAGGTAACAATTATTTATAAGATAAAACATAATTTTGTGCAGCAGTGGTTGAAAGCATACAGCTGGCTACATTTTCAAAAAGAAGTCAAGTTGATTCTCTGTCCAGAACAGGATTTCAACCACCTTTAGGAATAGGCTTTGGATTGAGAAATAGAAATCTGATGCTTGTCAAGATTGATGGTGAAGACAGAAGTACCTTCAATTTTGAGGAAGCTTTGAAGAAATAGAAGAAACAAAAGAGAGAAGAATCTATGAACTTAAAAACATGAAATGATTTGTTAAATTGTGAACAGTTTACTGAGTCAGAGTTACATTCAGAAGACTTCCTCATTGAAAACATGGCATGATGTGTGGGATAAGCTCTTCTCTGCCTGCTAGTCAGTTGTTGTTGTTAGAGGGTTTAATGCCATTTTTCAGCACAAGATAGGCTATACATGGTGGCCTGTATAAATGGTGGAAGAACCCGGGAAAACCCCGGAAATAACCACCGACCCATGAGAAGCTACTGGCAAGCTTTCTCACATAGAAAGTGACAGGTGTTAGATAAAGTTGTTTGCATCTGCAACATTTACAATGTAGAGAATGTTGGCTTACCTCTATCTTACTTTCATGTTCTGTGGCTGAAATTTCTTTGGATATTGTACTTGTGGAAAATGTACATGATCTAAACACAAAGCTAACCAAAATGACTACTCCCATGTGCTTAAAATCAGCCTGAATTAGTCTAAAATATGCTATCTTTAGCAGTTATTAAAACAGGGAAAATGAATTTTTCCAACCTAGACAATACCAGCTTTTGAAAGTGCAATGAATGAATTACCATATAAATAATATGTTAAAAAGTCGTGCCTCAGTTTTTTTACAATTTACCTCTGAAGTCCAGGATGTGAAAATGACAAAGCAGAGCTGGCAGTTTCTTGATAGGTGCACATCTGAAGTAAGGCCAAGCTGTATACTCTATAACCCATACTACACCAATCAATCATACATCAAAATAAAGAGAATTAAAAGTTCTTTTAACAGTTACTTCCTTGTGTCAGAAAACTCTTTTGAATTATTCAAATAGTGAAATTTAGAAGTAAAAATCCATTTTATGAGGTCTTCAAAATAAACTAGTATATACAGAAGCCAAGCTCTCAGCCCAAGAGTAAGTACATCACTTGTCTGATTTAACCTAGGTAAGCAGACAATTTTAGCACTTTTGTTACTAAAAACAAGCTTGGAAGGGCGGGATTTCTAAAGAAATGTCTGTAAACCTAATGTATTATGGTCAGGTAGGAATAATTAAAACGGCCTATACATAGTAGCATGATAATGTGCTGCAGTTCTTCTGACAACTTGAATTTCACTGACAAACTGTGGTTTAGGTGCAACTGTTCTGTCATTTGAAAATAATATTTATATAAAAGATGTCAAAAGCAATTGACAAAAAGACTACAGAGATTTATAACTGTATTGTTTCCTCATAAAAACCAAATCAGGTTTTCAAAAAGGAAGTACAAATAAATGTTCACGTAACTGGTGGTTAAGAAATGTATCCATACATTCTATATATAACTAAATATTTTGAAAGGATATGGTATAACATTGCAGCCAGGGATTCTTGTATTTATGAATTCTGCTGCAACTTCTGCCTTTGGCCTTCCAATATCCTTAACTCTGCAATGAAACAACAGACTTTAAGGTGCAATTTTATTGATATTTTAAGATCAATCTATGATGACAATAAATCAGTATGATTGTGGTGTATTTCTTTGAAAAACGTTTTGTTAAATTTTGACAGTAAAACCTGAACACAATCTTAAACTTTAAAAATAATTACAAAATATTATCTGCTATACATTACTAATGTCACATGTTCTGTACAATAACTTTTAAACTTACCTACATAAGCAACTTTTAAACTTACCTAAATAAGAACTGTCTGTTTAGATTAGATAAATCAATTGTGTCCAAATCAATTACATCAATGTTCCTGAAACCCAGGAGTGCCTGAAATGAAATATAAGCATTCCTTATATTCTATTTATATATGAGACTGTTCCAAGATAATAGTTTTAAGAAAATATTTTTAATTTTTAATTTTACTTATTTGATTTCCTAACTGCACATACAGTTATAGAAAATGTCAGAGATGCTCTTCAAAGTGTGACAGCAAAACTGCAAGTTTTATCTTCATTAAAATTGTATTCATTTAATGCAAAACTCTGAAAAAAATATAAAATTATATTAAAACATTAAGAACAAATGACTAATTGGGTAACAAAGAGCACACAATAAAATTTAGTAATATCTATTTTATGTCTTAATATCAGTGCTTATTATGAAAAATCTTAGCTGGGTAAATAATTTTCCTGTAATATTGTGTGTGTGTGTGTGTGTGATTTAGATTTTTAAAGTAGCTTTAACAATTTTTCAGTTAGCTTTAACAATTTTTCAGTCATATCGCTACGATGTCTGCAGTGTGCGTTTATAGTGGTGTTTAGCACTGGGGCATCATGCCGCAGACATGTAGCATCATGTCCCACCCAGTCACATTATCCTGACATCAGGCCAACCAGTCCTAACACTAACCTCTTAATGCTGAGCACCAAGTGAGGCAGCGGCTAGTACCATTTTCGAATGTCTTTTTTATGACTAGGCTAGGGTTCAAACCCACGACCTCCTGCATCTGAGGCGGACGCTCTACCACTAGGCCACCGGAGCAGTCCTGTAATATTCACTTAACTGCATAGACCTAAGTGTGCCACAGCACACTAGTGCTTGCAGATTTGGGTTTATACATTTTGCTTCAAAGTACATGTATACAAACAACTACTAATGTCTACACTTTTCACAGCTGAAAGCACACTATACATTAGCAGCGAAATATGGTAAAACAACTAACCAGGTCTTTCAGGAGTTCACACCCTAAACCACCTGCTCCTATGACTAAGATTTTACAGACATCTCGCATGAATAACAAGCTCTGAAATAGAAACAAAAGAAATTTAATTTCTTCCAAAAAATTATTCCAGAAATGATACTGCTTCAGAATAAGAAAGAATACTAAAAATAAATGATCCAGGGCTAGGAAAATGTTTGTAACTACAGTATTCTATGTGATCAAATGGTTCATAAAAAAATAAAGCTTACAAAAAAGGGTTCTGGGGAAGGTCAAGTTTTGTCTACACACTGTATTGTGATATACCTCAACAGGGGTTGAAAGATCTGAATCCACATGCCAAGTCAGGTCAGTAACTGTGATATACCTCAACAGGGGCTGAAAGATCTCAATAAATCCACATACCTAGTCAGGTGATTACTAAAATTATTTACTTGCCCAGAATAAACAATTTCATCACGTGAAATGTTTTCCATAACTTAATTCAGTAACACTTCTAACACCACAGGGTTTGCCTTAGGATTTGAATCTGATGTGTCATTGATTCTCCGAATGAAATTTCCAAGTAAAAACTTGAAGATTATGAGTCAAAATTTTTAAACCAGCCCCCCCTCCCAACTCCCGCATTTAAAAAAGAAAGAAAAGAATTTTCCCCCAAAATTCCCAAAATTTTTCGTGCCTCTAACTGAACTGGTTTAGCCCAGTACTTGAAGTGCTTAGTACATTATATAACTAATCATTTTTTTTTTATCCTGAGAATCATAAGACAACAACAGAAAAAGAAAATACACTTTAAAAACTCATTTATATTTATCATCAAACACAGAGAATCTTGGTTAATAAGCACACAACATAATTATAATATAAAATATCACGATGAACAAACAGAAATCTAAACAACATATATTATAAAGAAATGCAATATTTATAAACTGCTTAAAAAAAATATATTCAGTTATTTCACTTCTTGTCTCTATGTTTATTTTGTTTAAGTCAGTGGCATGCTGACATTTCCCATAGAAACAGGTCCAAATATTCCTCTCAATCATTGTATCTATACATAATACTTAAATCAGAAAATCAAATTGGTACAACATGATGTCATATAATCAATATTATAAAAATGTACATGGTGTAACAGAAATAATCAAATATAAAATAATTCACTTAAATACCTGAAGCGTGACACATCATACAGAAAATTAATTGAAGTAAAATAATTACAAGTTTTTGCAGATATTATAGCAACATGAACAGAAATGTCTTGCTTCCAGCATCATTTCTCTTTAACTTTCCACACACCAGTTTTAATTTCTAGTCATAACAGCCAAATCGTCATCTTTACAAAGAGGTGTTATATGCCAACTACATATATCTCAATTAGTGGCATCCAAAAAAATCTGTTCATCTTCTCAAAACTAAAGATCAAAGATCAGAGTTGACATATACAGCTTAACAGAAAATATGAAGCAGCTTGTACAACACATGAGAACAATACTGATTAGCAGGTCAGGCAGTGCTTATGCTTGGTCATTCAAGCAGCAAGATGGCCAGAGGTAATTATATGGTTCAATTATATTATCTGACACTTAAGTCAAAATTTCTGAAAGTCGAACTGATGCACAGGGTGGAATTCACATGTGACAGTTGGGGGTCAAATATGTTATCTGCACATTAAAAGCTGAAGTACAGGTCAGAGGTAAATTAGATGTAAATAATTGCAAACTGAGACCATACTGCTCATCATATATAGTTCGTTCCACACAGCATCACCAATGATATCCACATCTGCAATTCAGTAAATGTCAGGTCGGCATTATTAAATGTAGCTAAAAGTAACTACATATAATACGTTTCATTCACGAAGTATTTCAACACTGTTCGAATTGACATATAGTGTAACACATCTAATTAAATACATGCTAAAACAGGGTGATCTCTTAGCATCAAATTTTTCGATGCAGCAATGACCTGTGGAAGAGTCAATTTGTTTATTAAGGAGTGATCAGCCTTCCTATTCAGCAATTTTGTAGTTGCTTCCCTTTGATTTCTTTACAGTATCAAATGCAGACTCTTCCAGAACTTGGGACAAACATGGTAGATTACATGTACACAGACCAGTCTTTTTCAGCATGTATGTCTATATGAATTGTTTAAATCAATCATGCCTTAAAGGAATTCAGTCCTCCGAGTTACATTTTAGGATGCTAATGGGAAAGTTCAATGAGAAACAGACACTGATATCATTCATGAACAAACTATAGTATGCATTTATTAGTAATTAAGAGAATGCAAGGCTTCTTTGAGCTTGATCAAAAAGTAAATGGAAAACAAACATCCAGTAAAAGTATGGATTTCTGAGAATGAAACCAGAAATATTATTTGACAAAACATCAGTTTTTGTCACAGTTAAGAACTGCATTTTTTTTATCAGGTGATTGATCGCAAAATTCACATAGCCAACAGAAAGTTTCATCTGGGTTGGGCAAGCAAATCTGACTTGCTCAATTTTATTTGGCTTGCAAAATCTTAAAACCAGAAATATACGATCTTAACTATGACATCACCATCAGCATCAGTGGAAAAGCAAAAAATAAATTACAAAATGAGGAACTTTCTCTGCTGAGAACTAAGATGAATCTTTGAAATATACTTAAACCTAAAAGCTTTGTGCCTGACGATGTTCAAATCATCAATTATTATCATTATTTTTTAAAATTCTATTATTATCTGCATCTCAGTATATAATCTCTGGGGGCCCCGAGTGGCTGAGTGGTCTAAAGCACTCACCTTTACAGATCACTGCCATCTCACCTCTGCCTACGTGGGTTTGAGTCTCGGGTCTGGCCAATGTATGTGAGAAAGCTTGCCAGTAGCTTCTCGTGGGTCGGTGGTTCTTTCCGGGGATGTCCCAGGTTCTTCCTCCACCATTTATACTGGCCGCCATGTATAGCCTATCTTATGCTGAAAAATGGCATTAAACCCTACAACAACAACAACATATAATCTCTGATCTTATACTACTTTGTACCAAAACACTGCACATATCATATTCCAAAAGTGTGCTTCCAAAAGTTAAAAAAAAACATTTCAAACATAAGAAAGCTTTCCTCTTAAATAAACAATGCAAAAACACAAGACATACATTGAACTTGTGCAAAATGCACTTATTTTCCCATATCCAATTACCAACACATGGCAACTCAATGACATGTTTATCAAAGTTAGTTATGTGTTATCAGGAACATATTATTATATTAAGGATGAAATTTTGTGTCTTCAGAAAATGGTCTGCTGTTTTGTTTATCTTTTAGTTTATTTAAAGGTGTCTATTAGGAAATAAATATGTCAGTCTTTCACAATTAAGAAAATGCAGACTAATTATGATTTATGTGTTCAAGACTCTAAATACTAATTACTGCTTATTCAACTGAGCATACTTTTTAAAATGGTTTACTACATGGCATATGCCCTAATTCTGACCATTATCCTTACCTTAAAGATGATGCAGAATTATTTGATACTTCCCATAAATGTGTGCACATGCAATTCATAAACATACATATTTTGTCTTATGGCAAACATGTGGATGGTACCACAGAAGACACTAGGAGTGAAATCATACACATGTGCTGTGATTCATGAGCCTAAGATATTATATATCATCGATATACATCTCAACTTCATGGTCTTTCCAATTTTAGAAGGTCTGTTAGTGGTAGTTGGTGCCCTTTTTGTATGTTGACATATTGGTTGTATTTCCATTATGCACAGTACTGACAGACATAGACTTAACATCTATTTATGCCCCATTTTCATCCATGACAAGATAACTAAAAAGCATTCAAACAGACTACCCGTTAGCTAATTTCATGCTGCCACTTTTGATTAGATGCATAACTCATCTCGGCCACCATGCCCTTTTGTTTTGTACTGCATGAATGCTTTAAAAACACAATTTTACCAATTTCATGCCTTCACTCAAACTTGGAAGATATAATGGTATTGTCTTCAAAACTGAAGGAATAGTGCAATTTCCTCATGCAAGTAAAATCTCACAGAAAACAAGTCTGGGCATGAGCGTGGGAATGAATACCAGCAAAATTTATCACAATGTACTTCCTGCAGATGCAAATGAACTGATGTATCCACAGGCACTTGTTTTTGTTAGTGAACAAAAAACTATTGATAACACCCATATGCTTCTTTAAAAAAAAATTACACAAGATGACAAACTCGTGCAGTTTTGAAATCTGCCTCCTCAATGATTAAAGACTAATTTTATTTCATCAGCATGTCACTGATTAAATATCTCAACATAAAAAGAAACATTCCAAATTCACTCCCCACGTACAATTTAAGTACTTAACAGATCGTTTAATAGCCACTTTTGCATGAATTTTCTCTTTTGATTTGCCAACAATTCCTCAGAGGGAAGAAGCTACATTAAGTTCTGATTGGTGGCTATTCTTTACCCTGAACTGAAACAACCAATAACCACCAATCAGAATTCAGTATAACATATTTCACTGTGTGATACAAAGGGTAGTATAGCCAACAAATTAGATCCAAGAAGACAAGATATAAATCAGATTAACTTCGCATATGTGTTTATTATATGATGAGCAAAGTACTTCATTAGGCATGGGGAACACGTTTGGAACGTCTCCTTTACGCTGAACATACAGCTGGGATAAGATAATTAGCATGGATTCGGCAAGTTAGGAAGAGGCGTTACAAACCACATCATCTTGTCTTAATCTGTAGAAGGTGAGGTGTTGTCAACAGGTTTTTCTTTTTAAATGACAAAAATGAGTGCCTGTGCCTGCAACATCTAAGATGAATTCTCAGTTTAAAGAATAAAAAACTAAACAACAAATAATTATTCATAACTGCTGAATATTAAAGTAACTTGTATGGGTAAGTATGATTTTATATCAATTCCCCACCTCTTGTCTCAATATGTGTATTGATATCACAAAGTATTAATGCATCAATAAATCAATTAACTGTTTCACCCCTAGAAGACACACTGCCATGCCAGTCAACTTTGAACAGGTATACCACTCAACATGAATGTATGCATAGGGTTTAATGATACATTAACACAATCCTAGCTATACAGTTTCAAACGAAAGTCAGTTAACCAAAATGGGAGTGACAAAATCCTTGCCGAAATCCCAAGAAGACAAACTGCTCTAACAAAAAGTAAATATGCAACACAAGACAAATAAAAAAGGGAAAGAATCTACAAAACATTCCCCAAACAGGATATTCAAAGAAAGATACAGGCAAAAGAAGTTAAAATTCTTAAGTACAATGTCACAATTATTCAATACAAACTACACTATTTTATAATGTCAATTAGAATATTATCATCACTGGACAATCCTACAGGAAACAGGCTACCTCCATTACTCATCTCTTACTATATGCATGTGGCACTGACCCTATCATATACCCCTGGGTCAATGTGGGGTATAGTGAAGGGATATGCAGCTATGCTGCAGAACTCTAGTTACAAATGTTAAGCATCAGGTAAGTAGCAAATAAACCTCAGGGCTTGGTTCAAAGTCTGGATGAGCAAAAGGCCCACTCCTCTCCAAAAATTTCTTAATGTGGTTCCACCGCCCTGACCAATCATCCTCCATGTTGCCTGAAAAACAAGATATCCATAGTTAAATCATGTTTTCCCAAACATTAACCAACTGCAAATCTTTACTAATTTTATCTAAAGAGATGAATTTAGCAGTTTTTATCCATATGGCTCACTTTAACTTTTGTGGTCAAAAAAGTTAAAACACAGGTCTGCTATTTGTATTTGGAGAAAGCACATGTAATGCAAAGCATCATTAGCATTTTTTTAATATATTTTTTGTTTTCTTTCTCTGAGCTTTGTTTCATCAATTCATGAATACCCAAAAAAAGGACTTGCAAAAGATCATAGTATGCTAAATGTTTTCATCTACTGGAAACTAGACCTTGAACTGCAGACCTTAAATGTATATGTTCATGGGATAGTGAGTAACTGGTTTTGTATCCAGTTTTGGTACTGGGGGTACTAACAGTAAAATCTCCAACAGCAATTACCTGCATTTAATGAACACCTTAGGGGTGAAAATATCTACTGCCAGGGAGACAAGGAACACAAAAAATAAATGTTGGACAAACCATTTTTCACATTGTGAAAGCCCACTTGACAACCAAAAAATGATCCTGTTAATAATTACAATTGGAATTTTAAATGTTTTGAAGTGACAAACTTTCTAGGCAACCATAGATGGGTGCCTGAATTATCTCCCTATAATTGTGAAGTTGATTGCTATCGGTAAGCTGCCACACTAATCCTCATGTGTTGGCTACTCACTATCTCATTTAGTATTCACTGTCAAAGCTATTCTTTGGAAATAAATTATTTGTTGAATTTTGCAAAACTTTTTGGCTTTCGCTCTTTTCTGTTACTTAGTTTAAGTTCTAGAATTGTAACTATTCACAGTCCATGCTACAAGCCCCTCATGGTGAATCTTCTGTGAAACAAGACTTGTAAATGTTCATCTTTTGGGACCACACCAACATTTGGTACCAGTATCTTTCATCTTTAGGATGACACACTTAAAGCCTACAATCTAGTATCTGACTTCCTCATTGGTCTACTGAAGAGCATGAAACAACTGCTTCTGTTGTCTAACTTTCACTAAATGAAAAGGACAAGTTTAAATAATCAAATCAATCAAATTTTTGTTGCATAATGTATTGGCTTGTTGGGTAATGGCTATGCAAAAATCCCACATGGATAGCTTACAGTCATCTGACAGTTTAGACACAGGATGAATAGTATCAAATTAACAACAATGTAAATTGGAATAATATAAACTCAGTGTAAAATAGAAAGGTGATGGACAATGAGACAATGTCAAGAGAAGAAAACTGTTCAATTTACATCTGTTTTTCATTTGTTGATTTTAAATAGATTTAAAAATTGTGAAAACTTGTGACACCCTCCATTAATAGGACTGATGGTGAGCTACAAGTATTGTGTGCCTTTACAAATAAATATACTGTGTTGTATATCTATATTGTGTACTTAACTGTTAGCCATCATTGTAAATTTTACTTTAAGCTAATGTTCATTAGTAAGTAACATGTTTACATAGCTAACTTTTGTCTATGATTGTAAGTTGTAAATAAGATGATGACATAGTTTTTGAACCCGATTTTGAACTCTGAATATTCTAGAAACAATTTAATGGAATTTTCCAATTACCCGGTAGACATTACTCACATATAGGGAATTCGAGAACATTCTATTGTGTCTTAGGTCAAGTGAAGGATGTATAAATAGAGGCTTTCTATATAAGTATTCATTCCTATTGTGAGATCAGTCTCTGGAATCATTTTCAGTTGTGCTCTGATACAGAAATCATTTATTTAAATTATTCACTGGAATTACAAAGTGCACATTGACTTTTGGACTAACACATTATTGCGGGAATTATTGTGAATTCATTCAAAGACATTCTGGATTGCATCACTGGTACATCAAGACATTCAGGACTATTAGAATTCATTCGGAACGTTCTATACTTTTGGATTTGTTAAAGGACATTTAGGATTATTGGATTTAATTCCCAATATTGTATGTTTTCTTAAATTTACACATTTTAACTTAGAAAAATAAATATTGTGTTGCTTTTTACCTAATTCTTGGTTTTGCTTTCTTTCTGTTACTAATTTTAAGACACAGGGTCATAACAACTGTGTGTGTGTGTGTGTGTGTGCATGCATGCATGTATGTATGTGACAAATGGTACTGATTAATTCTGATTACAGCAATCTTGCAGGCAACCAGGGTAATGTAATGGGCAACCAGACAAATCTCCTGTACAACCATATTTTCAAATCCTCGTCTCCAGGACAATTTTTAACAGTGTTAACAGTGTTCTACCTGTGTGTAGCAACTACGTTCATTATGTTCAGTTTGTACATTGATTAAATGATAACTACCAGATTATAAGAAGCATCAGTTCATAAAAACCAATTTTAGTCAGTACAAAACCAATTTTAGTCAGTAACCTGAATACAGATTTCACCATAATTAACCCTTTCATGTACTACGTAACGTGGTTATATGATATGTAATTTAGATTCTTCCCTAATTATTAAATAAACATAAACTAATTGTGGGCAAGAAAAATTATTGCTTGAATTAATGAAATCAATTAAATGTCCAATGTTGATTGATGGAAATATTCTTAAATGATATTATGGTGAAAGATAAACGATACTCTGTTCAGTCTGGGGATTGCTGACTTTATCATTGCCCTTCATAGCCCTTATATATTTTATAATCCATAATGACAGAACTGCAACATCTTCCCTTTCAAAAATGAAAGTTTCAAGTTATAATTCAGAGCGGTCCATTTTTTAAAATTTCTTTTATTGCAGCTATATAGGTCTTGTACAGTTCAAAAAAAAACTGTAGCATTTAATGGTACAGTAACACAACTGTCTCAAGCAGTATTTCTCTCCAACTCCTTCTGTTATACATATGTATTTATAGTGAATTCTTGACTGCCCTCTCAGTTTCATATAGGCATGAAAAAGGCAGGTGATCAAACATACACAAGTAGAGGAATGGATGGACAGATGGATGGATAGATAGACACAGGTAAATTAAATGTGTGGATCATTAAAAAAAATGATGAATGTATCAATACAATAAATATTAATCAAAGTTGTCTTCTCACATATTTGCAGAAAATAAGAAACCAATGAATTTCCTTTAGTTTCTCTAATTAATTCTAATTGTACTCAGTGACCTTTGCTGTTAGCATTATGTTACATGGGCTATTATCATGGATGGTCTGGGGCAGTCAAATGAAACTGAATGGTGGCAAGCACTTTGCCATATGATATACTATTAGTTTTTCTAAATCAGTAAAAACCAAGTTCAGATAATACTCATCACCCATAATGGAAGTTAAAAGCTCACATTACCAATTAAATCATTGCAAACGACAAACATGGTGGATGCCCAAGGTCTGTAATAATTATTTATAGATCTTCCTATACTAATTAGGCCTGGTGGATGGCAAATAGCAAGGGTATCGAATCACATTCAAATTTATATGCAGTAACTGAGTATGGAACGAGACCAGAGGAGAAAAATTTATACAGAAATTCATGAGTACTCATTCCTGAGATGAGTAAATTGCCAAAGTTATTTGTCAGTGTCCTAATTATACTCAACACAATATATTTTCCACTATATTGCTTACGTTTTTATTAAATAACCATAGATACCTAAAGCAAGCTTGACAATAAAATGGGTAAAACCATAAAAATCTTATCATTTTCTTTTTCAACAAGTTATCACAGATCTTAATTGAGAAATTTAGAGGTAGAGAAAGTCCAAAGTTTATGATTTTTTTTTCATCACTGTTATACTTTTCAAGATCACTGGTATTTCCAAGACAGTGCAACTTTATTAATACATTGTGACATAAGTATGGAACGTTTCACAAAAAATGTCAGTAACATTTAAAGGAATTCCAACAGTCTCAATTTTTGCAAACTTTTGTACTATATGATACATTTTGTCAAGCTTCCATTATAGAGAACTACACATCTGCACCATAAAGAGGTAGACTGCTAACTCACTAAAAGAACTGTACAATTTTAGGTAATTACCCTAACTATATTTTGACCAAACAACTGTTATCTCAAGATCCTCTGCTTTATAAACAGATAAACTGCATGCATTGTGTGAAAGTTGGTGGGAATTGGCTGAGACACTTAAAATACTCACTGCGAATGTAAATTGGCAAAATTACAAAAGTAATTACTTGCTTACAAAAATAGATCCTGGCATCTTTCCTTTGGTGTCACAATGCACCATTAAAGCTTCAGTCTTGAAAGTACTGGTTATCTGGGGCAACTGTAATATTGCCTGACCAAATGATACAATTTCTGACATTCTCTGTCTCTAAATGTCTATGAAATCTGACTTATAATGATGTCTGATAGCTCACTAAAAGGAAAACTTTCTCCACATCAAAATAATGTCTAAATTACTGAAAAGTGTTACTCTAAGAGCAAGTATCATTAAGAAATCAAGTGTGAAACTGCAAAATGTTCATAATATTTACCCATTTTAGTATGCATCGTACATGTGACATCTGAATAAAAACAAAAACAAAGTTGTTTCTTTCGAAAGATGTTCTAGGCTGACAAAGAAGGATGCAGATTAGGCATAAGTTACTTATAACTGATGTATGCCAAATGTTATGTGATGCTGAACATAGGCACTTGCTAGGGTATAAATTGCACTCAGACTTATTCTTAAGGTGCCAATCTGCATCTACTTGGCCCAGGGACTAGCAGATATGTAAATTTTACTCAGTCCAGAGAATTTTTATCCAGTCTGGATGAGAGGATGAGCGGATTTCCTGTGTGCTCTGATATATATTTATATACACGCATATGTAAGGGTGCAAATTTCTGTTGATCTATGAACAGCACATTAATTTGGGCAGGTGAATGATTAATTAGATTTATGGGGACCAGCACGTATTTAAATCACCATAATGCACGGATTTGTTAATGGCTGTGTCAGGAGAGAAACGATTCTTAATTAAACATTTGTTTATTTAACTGTCAGAAAGACTGGAAGGAAAAAGGTTAACTTCGATCTTGTATCAAAATTGTCAGATTTGAGATTTTCCAGAATTAGTTATTTGGGAATCTCGAGGTCACACAGACTACAAATTTGGCACCTAGTTATTAAAGGTGGGAAAGATATTTAGTCCAGATTGGTTAAGCTAGATAAGGGGCATGATTCCCACATGAAATCCTTGGTTTTAATATGTCCCATCACAAAAGTTTAGTCAGTCTACACTTTTCTGCAAGAGAAAACAAAGGTAGGAGACTCTGAGTTTGAATTTAGAAGAAATTCACTCGTAAATAATTATCCAAGGGATCGGATGTCTGGAAAGTCAACGGGCATGATTTTGGTGGTAGAAGCGAGCGAAGCTTGAAAACACAAGATATTTTGCGCCAGTCTCATGTAATTCATTGATATCAATATAACGATTTGTTTGATTTATTTGCTTATATTTGCATGAATTTATTTGTTTAAATTCGTAGATCAATTTTCTTGATATGAATACAACTGTGTGAGTTCATCTATATGAATCCGTACAATGATATTCTTTATATAAGTTTGACGAATTGTTTGAATGTGTCGTCTTGATTGTTATAGGAAAATACGTATCTAAGAATTTCATGCCTTTTACTTTAGTTGATACGAGTTATGAGAATCCGTGTAAATTCACCGACCTTAGATGATTTCATGTATGATAAAGACTTGAGCGTGTATTGACTGAAATTAATGTTGTTAAACCATGAAGTGAGATTTCATATATGCTAGAGACTTGAATGTGTGTATTCGCTCGAAATAACGTAGTTAAGCCATGTAATGAATTTCATTCATTCATTTGTGTAATTGAGACAAGACCGGAACTGATGTCTCGGGGGATGTTAATGTGAGTCAGGTTGAAATAGCCATGAGCAAGTACATTAATCTTACGAAACTAGGTTTGTTTATGGTCTGCCATGTTTAGCTTGACCAGATAGCCTTTGGTATCTGTTTGAATTCCAATAGAACTATATCTGACATAACGCGAGGGGGAGTAATGATCTATTTCCAGTAGGATATCTGACAGAAGATTTAGGTTGCTTCTTTGTTTATTTTTGGAAGGTGAAATAGCTCTATGGGATGTATCCATGTACCCACCTATCGAAGTATCTACGTATCACATACTTACATATCCACCTACCCACACAAAGTTCAAGGGCCAAAAAAGGCAAGACAATAGAGAGTTTGGAGAAGGGAAAAGTGGAAAGGACCAAGACGAACAGTCACAGAAAAGTTGGAGAACAGTCACAGTGAATTTGGAATGAACCAGAAATAATCAGGTTATGAAGTTGTACCAGGGCAATGACTTTGATTGTTCACTCGATTCTATGATGAACTAATTCTATTCTTTAAAACAGATCGGCTATTTATATAAGTATATTTGTGTTTTGAAATTCGGTGACTGATTTTTTTAAAAAAAGAAATGTATCTTCCTAATGTAATGCACTGTCATGGTTATTTATGTAATTGATTAAAAAATTTTTTTCATGTATGGGGGCTCGTGTCATTCTGTTTTATATATCTGCTCAGATCTCTATCTATTCCATCTATAAATTTCACACTTTATTTTGATATTTACTCAATCCGGGTAATAACACCGAAGGCGATCACCCTCTAGATAACGATAACCAAAATTCCACTACAACCCAACCCCCAACAAAGAAGCGGGAGCATACGTAGCAATATATATATATATATATATATATATATATATATATATATATATATATATATAGATATAGATATAGCCCCGAGTCCCAAACCTATAACAGATCATACACAAGCATTAATAAATCGTCTGAATGTCTCAAGGGTATATTTCAAAATGTTTCCTATGGCTGCATACCATAGCCTTAAAAATCTCAAAGACCATCTGGTAATTGCCAGAGTAACTTCATACCATTCCAAAGACAAGTGCTGAATAATTTGCAAACATCTGCCTGAGACCAAATGTTTCAGTAGTTTGACAACATGAGTTAACTACATGATCAATCAGAAGCAAGGATGTTGAGCCAATAATACAATCCATCTTCTGACATGCAAGATCTGTGCCATTCAATATGTTGGCAGAACAATTGACTTCAGAAAGCAAATGAACAATCACAAAAGATATATTTGCAATACGGTCAACGTAAAAGTCACCAAATATTACAACTCGAATGGGCATTCAATCGAGTCACTCGAGATGCTGCCGACTGAATCTAACCTATGGTGGACAGACACAATATGCAAACGTATGGAATGATACTGGATATTATAATTGAAAACTCATGGGGAATTTGGTATAAATAAAAAAATCTAACCTTCCCATTTCAGCCTTGCAAAATTACAGCCAGTCATTAGTTTTGTACCCCACACAGTCTTTGCCAATATCTACCCAGGAAAATACATTTTGTATGATTTTATTATTATTAATATTATTATTATTAAAGTTCTTTTCAATTAATCCAACACACTGTTATTTTAACATCTTCCCTTCAAAAGCTCACTGCATAACTCTACCAGGATATAATTTCTGGTATCGATCTCTCACCACGCTTTGTCTCGTCCTTTGTTCACAACTTAGAATTAGGTCAAAACACACTGCCTACAGTGCCTAGTCTGTTTATGTGATATACACAAGAACCCGCTTGTCAATTATTTCTGCACAACTCTGTATTATTATATCTTGTGCTGTAAATTAACCCTAGTGGTTTAAAAAGGTAGGAATCCTGAACTTTTTGTAGATTATGTTAAGTGTTTTTTGTTTCCACCCCTGATAATGAGCTTGCTTAGCCAAAAATTGGGAAACCATTCTAAATTTGTGCTGTTATCGATTTTTGCACCTCTCTCTCTCTCTCTCTCTCTCTCTCTCTCTCTCTATATATATATATATATATATATATTGAACAACTAGTTTATGAATAACCTGAACCACTTCAACTCACAAAGGCAAACACAAATGGTGAGACAATACAAACAATAAACACTAAAGAAAGTGCTGAAATTATGCAAGTTTACATGATGATACTTGGCAGTAAACTGACGTATCTGTAGAGTATTGTTTGAACATGTTCAATGTTACGTTTTGCTAAATAACACAAAGCAATGGTTTGGTCTAACTACTTTGATGACTAGATTACAAATGACTAAAACTGAGAAAAACATACACACTAGTTTCTCATGCTAATGTTATCATATGGCATATAGGGTTACCACTGAGTGAGAACCTGGAGCTGACCTCAGTTGACCTGTAACTGTCAGATCTTTTGTAGCAACGAAATGTTAATATCGTATATTACCACGAATGTCGCGCTTAATTGATTTCAACTCAATGACAATGAACAGTACAAAACTAGTTTTTAAACTAGCAACCCTAACATAAAAGTCAATGTGTCACTGGAAATTTACTAGGTTGAGGCAATAATAGTCCTACAATGTATGACGTATCACGTTATTTACGTTTTGCTGCTAGCCCTAGTAGGGCAATAATTTTAAACAAAATCTTGCAGGCGCGCCTTCCACACACAAAAATGTCATTAGTTAGTTTTTATTTTGTATTTTTAATGAATTATTATCATTTTTTCTGCATTCTGACATAGTCCAATGAATGTTTACCCAAAAATTTGCAGTGAGGCCATAACCATCTTACCTTTCTTTCTCTTTTAGCGGATAAAATAACCGTAATGAAATCGCATATGCCACTGACAAAAAGTATTGCACCGTTATCATTCTGATACTGATGTCTGTATATCAATTGCATCTGATAGCTAATACATTATTTTATTACAATATAAACAACAATGGTACTCTGTGCATATATATATATATATTTTTTTTTTTACAATTTTTTTTTTTTTTGTTGTTGTTGCTGTAAGAGGACTGCAAAAAAGCATTTGGACCACTTCGGCTATTTCTGTCCGACAAAAATTGAGATTCACCTCGAAATTGTTAATGCTGCTGGAATGGCTGACGTTCAGCTAGCTCCTTTACGCCCATTAAGTGATTTTCTGATGGGATCCGCCAGATTCCAGGTCCCCAATATTAATGATCCAGAAAAATGGGCAAATAGAGTGTTGAACAATTTGCTGTATTATCAGACCAATTATTTTCTCAAAGCATTGCTCGTCTTTCTCATAATAGGGTAGGCAGTTCACTTTAGTGCCAGAATTCAAATCCTTGTTGTTTCGCTCACAATCTCATTTTTAACCAAGCCATTTCTTCCACATGTCTGAATTTTTATTTCCAATCAATTATACATGTTTTGTACAGGCACCATCCATATTTTTAACACGCTCTGTTACTTTTGATTGTGTATCCAAAATCATTAAATGCTTCTTATATGTTTAGACAATAAATTAAACAGCAAAACTTGGGAACAAAATAGAAACCCTTTAAAACTACCCAAATTTTTGTGTTTGCATAATGAGTAATTTGCAAAACAAAGATAGGGGCAAAGTTGCAAGTGGACGAAGTGACTTATTCCCCATAAATATTGGTTTTGCCCATTGTGAAAGGTCACATATGGTGCTAATCCTACATTGTAAGACAATTCCCCAGATATTTGTATTTTCTAGATCGCCATCTTACTGCCTAAATTACAGTGCTGTGTAGAATGTTCTGAGGTTGACTAACATCAGAAAGAGAAGTCATATTTTCAGGGATTTCTCGCATACTTGGCAGCCCATATTGATGCTTTTCTACAAATTAAAGTCTCTTCCTTTAGACGGACTTATCATTCTCACACAAGCAAATGGACATATTTTCAAGTTCTGTTAACTAAAATTTTAGTTGACACAAATGCGATGGAAGCTGGGAGTGCTGAAATCGGGTTAAGTTGAAGTATGTTTCTTTAACGAAATGAATAAAAGTATACAAATATTGAAGAAAGTGTTTAGATAGTTTTGTTTTGTTCAAGATACTTTTCAGCCTTTCAACTGATTTCATCCTTCCTGGCGGTATGACTGAAAAATTGTTAAAGATACGTAAAAAAATCTAAATCACACCCACAAACTCATGCTTCCAGGTTACCATCGCAATCCAGCCAAATTAAATTTAGGTTAAAGGAAAATGAAAATATGTCCACATGCTTGTGTGAGAATTTGAATTTATTAGGACAAAGGCAGTAAGTAAAGTCTAATGCAGTGTGACTTCAATGTGTAGAAAAGCATCGATATCGTCTGCTAAGTATGTGAGATATTCCTGAAAATTTGGCTTCTCATTCCAATGTTAGTCAACCTTGGAACATCCTACACAGTGCTGTTTCTTTTGGGCAATAAGACAGTGACCCAAAAAAACGCACAAATATGAGGGGAGACATCTTACATTGTTGGACTGATATGGTGACAGTTAGTGGTACATATTCACAATGTATCTGTCATGGAGTGGAATGGCAGATATTGAAAATACTCATACCGTTCCCAAGGAACAGGCCATTCACATGGGCAAGAAGAAAAAAAATAACATGCCAACTTTTTTTTTCATATCAATGAAAGTTTGTAAGATGGATGCTCCGTTGATCAACTTGATATATCCAAAATACTAATGCTACTACTGACGTCAGTGGTTCTGTAAATTGTAATATTTTTGTAGAAAGTGCCAAGTTGAATTGACTTGCATTCCATTTAATTCCAGTAAGTAATTCAGCATAGAATACGGTTGCCATGACTGTCATAAAAACAAGAGCAGTGTGACAACCACCTGGCAAATTGGCAATGAACTTGAATTTTATTTTCATTGGATTTATTATGAGCTTAACATCATTGAAAACACTAATTCACTTTTTTATGCAATGAGGTAGTACCAGAAATTGTGTTTGTAAAGCTTTAAAAATATATTTATGAAATATAAAATGAAAAAATAGGCAAAACTCAGAGTGATGGTTGAGCTGACTTACATTTTCATGACATAAAATCCAAGCTGACTGACATCATATGGAGGTAGAGACTTGTTGTATTGCAGTACTTGCATGCTCATTAAAAGTAATTCATTACAGATTGGTCATTAATATTAAGTACATTCAATAGTGCTAATACAAGACTTTCATTGTACAAGCATAAACAGTTTGAAATGTAGGTGACTTCGTGACTCTTAAAATACACACTTGAACAAACTTCTATCAGTCACAACAGCAGCTGACCTTTAAAACAGAAAAACCTGTATATTGACATTAGTTGATATTTGATTGCTCTAACATAAGCACCTGCAGGCTAGTAATCCACTTTGAAAGCCAAGACACCAGTTCATGCCTGTATGGTATTTATCTATTATGCACTGAAGTAAATAAATGGAAAGATCAAAATGAATTGAAACATTTGATTGTAAACAGAGGAGAATAACAATGCATACATTGTGAACAAGTTTTTAAAATTCTTTAAATTGTGTTGTTATTTTAGCATTGTAAATGATTACCAATGTTTGTTCACTTTCCATTATTTTGACTATTTATCTTTTATCACAGTCCATGTTGGCAAATTATAGACATTTCATTCTAACTGCGTGACCACTTCTTTTTAAAGGAAATTTATCATCTGTTAGCAGGTGGTGGGCCCTGAATATATGTTACACTTAGTGAACATATATGGTTGAATGTGATGGCAAACTAACTTGCAAAATGTTGTTTTGTGGGTGATAATAACTTAGTTTTGTTGCTTCAGTCTTTTGCATTGGTTCTAGTTAGGGCATATACTATGTATGTTGTTAAGGACTGATGTTAGGACTAAAGTTGATAAAGTTTACTTTGAAAAATCATTGTGTGTAAGATTTTTAGAAGTTCAGAAGTCAGGAGATGGACTTTCATACCTGCACTGTCATACGGTAAGATGTTAAAATAGTTAGGAAATTGTAATTTACAGAGTTATTGTATGACATAACTTTGGGAAAACTGTGACAAATGCCCAACATGCTGATTAAGATTCCAGTTATTTTATTTCATGAATTAGATGTCCAGTAAAAAAATGATGTTTTGGAAGCTCTAGATTATAGTGTGGATAGTACATCACCAACAACATTTACACAAGCTACAACATATGGTATTAGTGGGAGGCTAAAGATAAGATTTAATGGAGGCTTCTTAGAAGAAAATACATAACTGACAATTTTAAGGTTGACTCTGGACTTCTTTTATCTGCATTGGGAGTGTATATGTTTTACAATCACAAGTCTAGTTTAAATGTCCAGTTCAAGCAAGGAAGATAACAACGTATAAAGTACTAAACAGGGTTAAAAGGTCAAAGATCCTTGCCACAGTGACTCATTGAAGATGAAATAGTTCCTGTTTTGATTTTTTTTTATCCAGCATCTTTTAACAAACTTAACAACATGCTCAAATACCTAACTCCAGAAACTGACTGTTTATTATATGATCAAGTTCAGGTCATGTGAGTGGAATTTCTTGGGGTAGTGGTAGTTCACTTGGAATAGCAAAATGATCAGTATGCATCAAACATAGATGTATGAAACAGGGTAGCCACTACACTTCTTTTTCCTGCTCATTGATTTTTTTTTCTAATTGATGGCCAAAAATCAAATTCCCATGCTACCATGGTAGATGATCCATTTAAAGCAATTGATATAAAAATCATCAAGAAGATGGATTGTCAGGTCAACTCAAACTGCAATGAGTAGCTTCAGAGAAGCTTTGGGATGTTTGCTTTGAAGAAGAAGAAAAAAATATATAGGTTTGAGATGGACTTACCTTTTGGAATATACCACAATTTTTCATGGCTGGTTTGTCATACTGTTGTGCTTTAAAATATTTCTTTGATTGTTCATTAGACAGGACATGGTGGGTGTCGTGTTGATAAACAAAAATTATTGAAACAGAGGGATGGAAATAGTGATATTCAAGAAAAGATGTTTAGTTCAAAATATGTAAGAAAGAAAGAATAAACTTTTTCAGGCTTATGTGAGTCATTGCAAAAATTTATTTTTTCTAATATATTTTTTTCATATTAAACATACATTTCTTTCCAGTCAGTTCATTCACATAAAAAAGGAGGTTTGTGTTTTTAAGATAGTTGTTTCAACACCAGTTGGCTAATTGGCATATTAAATTGATTAAAAACTATTTTTGTAACAGATCAGTACTTTCTAACTTTTTTTATGTATGAGCTGTTTGCGTACTGAGGTCATTATTTTGCTTAATGTTTTTCAGAAATCTATTCACTTCTGTTTTAAGAAAAAATATTTGTTTCACAGTTAGCTGTTTCTGTATTCATCAGTAAAACATTTGAGCTCTACTATTGATGCCTGAGTTTTAGTCTCATAAAGAACATCCAGGAAGATATGTAATTTATTTTGTTTTATGTATTTGTTCATTTAGATACTCTAGTACTAATTATATATATATATATATATATATATATATATATATATATATATATATATATATATATATTATTACGTGTAGGCTCATACAAAGGTAACAAAGGAAAAGAGTGATGCCAACAAGCTTTGTAAGTTTTAACACCATAATTTATTTCCCTAGAAAACAAGATCAAAATATGAAATAGGACTTACGGTTTGTGAATATAATCCAGAAATTAATCCTAGAATTGAAAAATATAAGTCCTATCACTAAACAGTTCTAATTGAATCCAGGTTCGAATCTCTGTGAAGTTCCAATATGGAAGGCGATGACGTCAGATGAGATCGTTGTACAGAAGGCAACAGTTCCTCGTTGAATCACAATTTATAATGTTTCTATTTAGAATTCCAGAATAAATTTCCACTGAATGTCTTTTTCCCAGAATTTTTATAAAGAAGAGCACTTGTGTAGTTTTCTAGAGAATATAAATTATTAAATTCCAAAAAATAGATGAACTTCAGAACAAACTGGCCTCGACTATAAAAAACACCTAGAGCTCTTAAAAGTATATGATATGACTGAATAGATCTACTAGTAAATGGCTGTTTTAACCCCTGATTTTAGATCACATGGTGGCTCACGTGACGGGCTACGTGATCATTAATTTGAACAGTGCAGTAAAAAAAAAATGCCAATTGTCACATAGGCAAGAATAACCCTATCTAAGAATCAGATTCCCACACTGGAAATAAATTAAAAAAAGAAAGGCTGTTTACAACTCAGCTAACACGTGGGCCGAACGTGACCTTGGTAGTAGCCAATCATTTTCATTCAATGTTTACAAACGTCTCAACCAAGATGAACTAAAAATAGTGATAAAGCAACCGTTACATTCTAATCAGGTCAAGTGAATTTTCCGAAAAGAGATTCAAATCCAATGAAAATTATCATTATAATAAAATATAATGAAACAAAAAATATAATAAATAAGAATTTAAAACTAACACACAAGCAATTTAATTACATATACGTAACAGTATATAACAAGTGTAATGGCTCACAATTGTTACAAATCATTTCACTCTCTCAATTCAAAGACATCTCTAGCAAAATCAGTCATATATGACTATATATATGGTGTTTGGTTCAAAAATATTTAAAAATGTCATTGTAATTTAAGTTTTTGTACATTAAAGGGACCCAGAGGCAGGAGACAAAGTTGACACCCAATTGACAGATTGCTACCACATGTAACATCAAACCACATTAGCAACATGTAACTTTAAAGTTTAATGAATTTCTGCAGACTGGTTTAAGAAGGAGATGTGGTAAGATAGATGGAGGGGATCTGTGTACCAGATGCTTTTTTTTAAAAAGCATGGAGATAATAAAACATTTTTTAAAATTTTGTCATTAAATACATTGATATATTTTGACCATCCTTTCAGGATAATGCATCCAGTCCACATGGTGTGTGGGTTTGTGGCAATTTCAGTGGCATTTGGAGGTTTTGTATACTGCACTAATACTCAGTGGAAGGCTCGTCAGTTTAAGCAGAATCACCCAGTTATCAGCGTGCTCATTATTCTGCTGGCTGGCTACTTGCTGGTGTACATGTTTGGAGCAGTACTGGTCTTTCTGTTTGGTATTGCCTTTCCAATGCTTTGTGAGTATTATCAAGAAAAAAAGATAAAGAGTTGCATGGTACGTGTGATATGTTCTGATTTTCTGCATGTACTAATCCTATTAAACCTCTTTTCCATCTGTTATTTTAAGAAGCTGGTATTAGTAAGAATTATCTTTGCCCACTTTTTCTGTGCATCCATGTTTCTATCTTTCCTTCCCATGTGGGCTGTAACGCTTATTTTGTTTTATCTGCTGAGACCAAGCTTCCATTTATGGGGGCAGCCTGGGGATGAAGAAGTGTTGTACATCTAAACTAGATCACTGTTACCTTCTTTACAGGGTATACTCAGAATTGTTGAATGATATTGCTTCAGCTTTAATCCATGACATTTTCAACTGTTATCAAAATTCCAATGTTGCTGTATCATTTGATAAATGATTTATCCAACAAAAGATTAAAACAAATGTTTGTTCAAGAGATTTATTGCATATATCTTTTACCTATGCATTATCTGTCACAGTATTTTTATAGTAAATTATACACTTAAACCTAACAATTTCGAGTGTTGAATTAAATCTGATAGGAGTAATTATATGCTTAAGTCTGATAGGAGTAATTTTACATTTAATCTGAAAGTTATCTAGTTATACACCTAAATCTGACAGGTTATACACTTAAATCTGATGTTAAGTATAACTATACACTTTCTGAAAAATCTGATGATCGCTATGCATTATGATGACAATATCTTGCATTTATGATTCCTTTTTTAATTGAACAGGTAGAGTTCCAAAAAACCATATACTAATCAAGGGGTAAAGCATTACTAGGACTACAGCATCATTCATCACAGTTTAATTTACCATATTTTATGTTATTTTTCATACACCATCAAGCCATAATAATAATAATTAATTAAATCTATCATATTTTTTCATACACAAAACTTCATGTTTTTTTGGTCATCCTATTATTTTTCTTACACACAACGATGGATCACTTAGATACGCAAAACAACCAATTTATTCTTTGCCGAGTATATTTGGTATAATCCCATATGAGAAATATAAATATTTGTTTCCTCAATGAAACACAAACCCAATTATCTGTTATCTTTGCGTAACTGAGGCATCTAATAATGAAAAAAGAAAATAAACAACTACCGGTAAAGAAATATTCACCAATTATAAGTGTGTAGAAAGCCCTTTGCTCAGCTCATTCGGAAAGGGCAACTATTTTGTTAACTGAGAATCTATTCGCATTCATCATATTTCCCTTCTTTGTCTTTTGTATCGGCGAGAAAATATAATGATTGATGTTTTTGTTCTGTTGTCATTAGAATATATACCACTATTTCATTAACAGCTAGACAGCATCGTTAATGAGCACTCTTTATTACATCAGTCTTTAGCTAAGAAACGCACACATTTGAAAACGAGTTCTGAAGCCATTTGAGTTTATTTATCCAGTAAAAATAATATCTCAGTACAGGATGAAGTGAAGACCACAGGCCATGGGGCAGTTAATCTTATTGTTGCGATATGGTAATGCAGTAAAAACTAAAAAACCAGTTAGTTTTAATCATAAATGCAAAAGTCATTGACTCCATGAGTTCGATTTATATATAGGTAATATCTTCAGAGATCTTGGACTGTTCGTGCTTGGACATGTCTTCATTATTAAGTTTCTTCAAACTCCTGCCAAAGGGAGAGACTTTTATCCCGCCACCACCACCTAAATGCACTGAACCACCAAACAAAAGGCAGAAAATTGGACCTGGACGGTCCAGAAAAGACAAAGGTGAAGCCCGTCTCCTGTCTGTTACTGCAGTTGCCGAGATCGCCAATGAAAAAGATCATGCTGAACTGCACAAATCAAATATTCATGCAGCAGATAATGCCATCATACCAAAATATACTATTGAAATGGTGCCCATTGCTGCTGAAAAATTTCTTGAGCCTGCAGTAGACAAGCTGGACTACAGCCAAGATATGAGGGATATAAGCCAGTTTCCTGGTACTGTACAATCACCAGTATGAGGAAAGTATAAGAAATGGGACATTAATGATAAAATAAGAATTGTTGAGGAGGCAAAACTATGTGGAATTAGGCCATAGCTGCAAAGTATGACCTTACACCAAGTACTTTATCAAGCTGGATGAAAATGGATTTTTCGAAAAATATTCAAAGGACAAAGAAAGGATCCATCCCAGGTGCCAGGTGACCCTTGATGTATTCGCATGAGAAAGAGCAGGAAATGTTACCCCGGTTACTCAGTATATTGGACCATCACGTGCCTGTAATAATTGAGATGTTGCAAAATTATGCTACTGCAGTTATTCAGGAGGAAACTCCAAAGTTTCAGAGCTCAGGAAGATGGGTTGATAGCTTTTTCAAGCAAATTGGACTTGCGCTGAGATGCAGAACTTCAATATCTCAAAAACTACCTCAAGACCTAGAGGAAAAAATAGATTGCTTTACCAGATATATAAGAAGGCTGTGGGAGGAGGAGGAATTTGATGAACATTTAATTGGAAATATGGATGAAACGCCAGTGTATTTCATCTTGGTACCAGGGAAGATAATTAGCGGTACCGGCAGTGACAAGTGCCATTTAACTTGTGTATTGACATGCCTGGCATCTGGTGACTTGTTGCCACCCATGATAATCTTTCGGGGAAAAGAAACTTAAAAAATCTTAAGATCCCAAAGGGAGTTGTAGGGAAAGTTCAACAAAAAGCATGGATGGATGAACACCTAATGTTGGATTATATTGATGAAGTTTGGAAAGCACACACAAAGCGTGTACCTTCTCTCCTAGTGTTAGATTCATTCTGTGGCCATTTGACTGTTGAAGTTAAAAAACCATGAAAAAATCCAGAACAACAATGGCAGTAATCCCTAGTGCACAAGTAAACTGCAGCCACTGGATGTATATCTAAATAAGCCTTTCAAGGGACTGCTGCAGAAAAAATGGTCAACGTACATGAAGGACCAGGCTTCCAAAAACATTGCAACCAGGGAAGCTGGTGAGGAGGCAACCGAAAAAATTCCAGCTCCTTCAAAGCAGCAGATGATTGACTGGATTTTTGAAGCCAGTGAAGAGATAAAGAAGTAAAAGGACATGATAATCAGTAGCTTCAAAGTTACTGGCCCTTCAAATGTAGTAAATGGTAGAGAGGACCACTTCATAAGGAGTGACAATGAAACTCCATTGGAAAGTCTTTTTAGTGACGAAGAATGTGAATGGTTTGAGGGTTTTGAGCTGGAAGACTTGTAAAACTCTTGAAAATTGTGAATTTTTCATTGCACAATGTTTGTGCATTTGTCCAATGTTGGATCACAAATTGTGTTCTTGAAAATAACAACATGTTGTGTTTATAATAAAATATTTTTTGATACACATTGCTTTGTTGCTCTCTCTCTCTCTCTCTCTCTCTCTCTCTCTCTCTGTACAGTATCTATCTATTAAATTCATTTGCCATTTTTTTTCAATAGCTTCAGCACAAGTATCAGTAGATTAATATTGTTCTTGAGCTAATGGGCTTGTCGTCCACATTTTCAGCACCCTATGGGTAGTCTCCTTTCCCTATGCAAAGCCTCCTTAATTTGATTTGTTGAGGTGAATCTGGTCTTCAATCCAGTATTTACTGGAAAAGACCAAGCTAAAGGTCAAAGCGTATTTAATTAGCATGTATATTATGTCTGCATATCCATGTGGCCTACTGACAATGGATATCAGAATTACAACAAAAACTATTTATTTATTCAGGTTTTAATTGCCAATGGAATATTATAGTGCCCTTGTAGTGTTTATGTAAGGAATAACACAACTGATAGGTAACTGAACAATAAGATTATTCTCTCTCTCTCTCTCTCTCTCTCTCTCTCTCTCTCTCTCTCTCTCTCTCTCTCTCACACACACACACACACACACATAACAACAATCAGATTCTTGAGTTGAGAGCAGAATGAGACAGAATTTGTACATTTGTTTTGTACGTTAGGTTGCCAAGTGTTGTGTGTTCCGTAGCCCTTGTTTGGATATGATCACTTTAGTTTTCATATACAGTCATTACCACAAAATGATAATTATTTATTTTACATATAATTTTTCCTACACTGAAATTAATAATTATTTTTTCGTGTACGAAAAATAACATTAAATATGGTAGAGACATTCCAAAGTAGTTCTGTCCTTTCATTAAATGAGGGCACTTGAAGCATGATAATACCACTTCTGAGGGTAAATTTGGGAAGTAAATGCAAAATAGAACAATTACAAATGCATATATTGTATCCATTTTTCAAATCAGAATTGAATGATGTGAAAAGAAGGCAAAAGATATATATTTGAACTTGCACAGGGCCAGTTTTGCTCTTGGAGCAATAGGATGCACTGTAAGACAGTAGGATTCATGTCCACACAATGCTATAAACTTTTATTTTTTGCAGATTTTAAATGTTATGCTGCAAAAATGTGAGTTCAGATATAATCCTATAATCTGTTTCTCTCGTATCCTCAGTTGACAGTATATTGTTTCTTTTCAGTGATTTTGATTCATGCTTCCCTGCGAATGAGGAACATAAAGAACAAAGTGACCAATAAATTGGAGGTAGTGGGATTGAAAAAGACTCCAATGGGAATAATACTTGAAGGATTAGGACAAGAACCAGATATCCTGTCGTAACAGTGTATATCATAATGACACAGTGCTACACCATTTACCAATACTGACTTAAGAATCTCAAAGTAGAGCATTGAGTTTATACTGCTAAAGAATGCTTGAGAATATTACATACCAAATGACAGAGCATTTCATGTTATGATATCCGTCTGTCCCACCATCTGTTCCCTATTTCATTTCCACACATTGAAACAAGTTCTACACCATCAACTGTAATTAAATCAATTTTGGGCTCCACAAATACCTGTGGTGAAAGTCACATTGACTGGAAGAAGGACAGCTGTTTCTACACAGTAACTTGATTTGATACCAGATATCATGACCAAACTTTATAAATGGCATGCATTTGAGATAAGGATGTCTAGTCATTTGAGGGTCAGAGGTAAAGAGCACATCAATTCAAACAAGAAAAATGGTGTCCATACAGTATCTTGAAGTCTTTGTCACCTACTTTGGCCACACTTCAATGACTTGCATTTGTGACAGGAAGAACCTGTTGAATTTGGGGTTAAAAGGTCAAGGTCATGAACTGAAAGAAGGAAACTATTTTCACAGAACTACTTAAGTTATGCACCATATGGCTTGACTAAAACACTGCAGGCCTTCATTTGAGAAAAGGAAACATCTATTCATTTTGGGGTTGAAAGCAGAAAGGTCAGGGTCGGATGCCACCATCCATTCCTAAACTTTGTGAATGGCTTGTATTTGAGACAGAAAAGGCTCCTTGGTCATGGTAACTGAGACTAAAATAAGAAAAATGGTTTCCAAAAATAATTTGACATGTTTGACATATTACTATACTGTTTATGGTACCTTTAAGGCAAAATTTAATGTAATGAAGGGTGGGGTTTAATTGACTGAAAGAAAGATTGGAAGTCTTGCTGATGTTGGAATTCTTTAAGCAATTTAATGTCATCAGTATGAACTACATGTATTAGAAAATATGTTAAGTGAGTCATTCTTGTAATCGGATTAAGATGGAGTCTTTGAGCAGATAATGCCAAGTAAGAATTGTAGACTCAATCTTCTGAAATATTTTATTTACCTTTCCACAAATGTGCCATTGATTTTAAACATGCGTTTAATTCTCATGTATGTAAATATATGGTTTTCTTACTAGCTTTATCAACCACTTTTGCTGCTAGCTCATTTGTTTGCTAGCTCTTTTTAAAATTTATAATTGGCTTTGTGTTTCCATGGTAGAACTATGTTAGACTCTAATTTTCTTGTTATTAGTAGAACATTGATATATGACCAGGTAGAAACTCAGCAGTTTTCTTTAGGCACAATCTGCAGCCTTCTAAATTGTGAAATTGTGTTTGAATTATTCCTGTATTTGATGATAATAAATTTCCACTTTAATAAATCCTATATACTGATGTGATAGTGAATGTGTTTTTGAAAGAATTCAGACGGAGTTTTGAATTAAAATCTTGTAGGTTCAAGACAGTCGCAGATCATTCGATCAGGACGTCAGCCATTTTGAAAAGTGATCATGCAGAACATTCCATATAGATAACTACTATGCATTACTTTAACTACTGATCCCAAAACAACAACATTGTATCAGACATGCATTTTATGACAGTCCTTTATTTCAGTGTTTTATGGTCTAAGAGTTTATATTAATAGTCTCCAAATGGCTCATACCGTGTACACACATACATGCATACTATATAGTTCATGTTCACTGAAACACATGTAATGACAGATTGTAATAAATTGTGAAAGCATACCTAAGTACTTGTGTCACAACAACTATGAACATTAATCCATCAAAAATAATGTCAGCTAAGTGTTCTTATTCACTTGAGAAAGATCATGCAACAAAAAATGAGAAATGAGGATCAGATACCTTGATGAAAAAACAGTCTGCAGAAATTCAAAACAGAATATACAAGACATCACCAATGGACAGATAGCTTGCCATTCCAGTCTTTATTTGATGGACTTCAGTGGTGAATGTGGTAGAAATTTTTTTATGGACTTGGTGATGAATGTGGCAGAAAAGAGGACTGTATGAAGTATGTTTGAAATGAAAAGCACTTTGAATCGGTAGGGTTAAATGATTAAAATAAACAGATTTTAGGTTTAGATTTCTCAATGTAGCATTCATATTTCTATTTGATGTTGGTAGAGGTTGGCATCACTAGGTATTTGCATGATAGTTGAGACTTGAATCTCCTGGATTATTGGATATTCAGAATATGTTGGCTGCTCAGACAATCATGGTTCTTAAAGACAACAATTTAATTGACTCAGCACTAAATAACCTCCGTTGCATTGCTGTGTAATAAAATACCAATTCAGAGTGAACAAAGATCTAAAATTTAAGTTTTGTTAAATCCAAGAGTAAGCATTTAAATAATCTCTTCCAGCAATGATTTTATCATCCTTAAATAGAAGTAAAAGTGTTGTATATCTTTTATATTGGAACTTAAAATTGTTAGGGTATCTGTATTATAATTCATTCAAAAAGGTTTACTTTCAAAGGGTTAATGTAAGATTCGATTACCTGTATGTAAGCATTTTATACGCATGTGTATATATGTATATTCATATGTGATTTATTAACTTAACATATGCTTGAAGTAATGGTTTATTGTTTGATGTGAAAATTCATTTTAATTATGTACTAATATTGTGCAATATCTTGAACTGTTTCAGTTTTTCATGTGCAGACATGTACAAGATGTATTTGTTCTTTTTCTTGATATACATGTTCTTTTTTTAATAATTATAATATTTGTGTAGCCATTCATGTTGTTTACATATATGAAGCAATAGAGGGAGATGTATTTGTAGCATAAGCATATATAATGCCATGTGCAATTCCTTTTTTTTTTGGTGGTTGGGAAGGTTAATGCCTTAAGAGGGTGAAAGGGAGATAAGAAAACAGATGAAGTTATTGAATTTGATGGGTCTTTTTCAGAAGGGTTCAGTTTCAGTCAGATACATGCTTGGGGTTAAGAAATTTTGGTTGTTTGGATTTTCAAGATTTGTTGTTGTTTTCCCGGAGAGTATATATTCAGTGACTTGCCACAGACAAGTTTTCCTTGTTAGTTGTGTGTCAAACAGTTTTTGTCTGTTGACAAGATGAGTCACATGTCCTATAAGGTAGTTACTGATAGTAAGAGAGAGAGAAAAATGTTTACTTGCATGATAACAGAAGGATGAAATTAGGCGTTTTCTTCATCCCTTGCACATGTATTGATAATATAAGCATTATTTAAAGGTTTGATTTTCTGAGCAAGGAATGATATTTGTCCATACAGATTGATTTGAGAGTCAAAATGGAACCTTATTCATAGGAATTTGTTGTACTGCAGCACTAGTGGAAGGTGATAGAATTCTCAAATGTAATTTACATAAAATAAATGTTATTTAGACTGCAGAGTTGATATATTGATGCCATGTTTACTTCTGATGAATATTAAGTGTTTGTGGTTTTTGTATGTATTAACTGGGCATAATTTGAGCAAGAATATTTTATGGATTATGCTAAATAGAACAATCTAGCGAGATCCTATGCATTGGTATAAAGTCATTAATTGCAGATAAGAAAGAAATCATCATGTATGAATATTTAAAAAAAACATAACTTTGGTAAATACCAAATTTTCTTTACATGTTATGTTTAATAAAAGAATTTGTCACCAGCAGTTCATTTTCTCTTAAGTTTTACTAAGAAATGCTGATTGTTCTTACAGTTTTTTTTAAATAGAAATCAATGATGAGAACCTAATCAACACTGTTGCTTCTTCAAGCTAATGCCTTCATTTTCCCCTGTCTTAATTGCTTGCATTATCAATAATTACTCATTAGGTTTGAGAAGAAATTTGACCATTAGTACCTACTATATGCTTGTTTATAAGTCAAGCTGCAAACAACAAAGATCCTGATCTATAGTGGCATAATGCGCCTGCAGATCATGGTCTGTTTTGTTTGTTCTGCTGATTACTCCTAACAAACTACACATCTAGATCTGCAGGCACATTATCTGACAGCAGATTTAGGTCTGTGCAGTTTGCAGTTGGACTCGACTTATAAGTGAGTATAAACAGTTTGTTCAGTTTTGCAAGGAATGCAGTGATTATCCTTGTTTGAACCTCTCAAAACTGAAATGCTTTAGGAGCAAAAGGCTAAAACAATTTTTGGTTTGAGAGGTGTATGGTTTACTGAGGTTGTCTCAGATTTGAAAAATGTCTTTTTCTAAGTGCTTGCATAATGAGAGAAAGAATATAATTATGACAGAACATCTGTGTTTGTCTGTGTAAAGAGTGGACAAAATGAAGAAAGCTGTAGCTGTGAGTTTATTTTTACACATGTATTTAATGAATAATTAGCTGAACCACATAACATTTCTTCCAAATATCACACCTGTCACATGAATAGATACAGTTGTTCCAAATAGAACATCCCTCTTCATATGAAACATTTGAGGAATGAGATGCTTTTGTAACTTTACGATAAGACCATTAGAACTATGAATGATGTACCATAATGTATAAATACACTGAATAATTCACAATGTTCAAAATTCTAAAGTCAGTTGAATCTGATTTTTAGAATACTGTTGAGTCTGTCTCCATCGGCAAAGCATGAGAAACAAGACCAAATACTTGGTCAAAAAAGTCCTGATATTTAATTAAACAAACCAACAAAAACCGTTTTATTGATTTTGTACACAAAAGAATAGCATCAGTCACAATTAGATAATAGGCAGATAAACATAATCTTTCTTAAATGGCTTACCTACTGTAACAAGATAACCAAGTTGGGATTTCGGATTTACAACAGAACACTCTTGATGTTGATACAAATACAGTGTTTATTGATGTATGATTTGAATGAGAAAGAATATTGATTAATACGTGCATGTATAAGATCCAAATATTGGACAAATTAACATAATCTGCATGAACCTAAAAATGCAACAAATATAAATACAAATAAATGACCCTACAGAGTACAAGGACAAAGGTGAACAATTCACAGTAATTTCACACAATGAAAAGAATGGGTGTTTTACTCAATAGTAAAAATGATATATTCACTCAACTAGTGAAATATGAGATTTTTTGCTCAAATAATAAAATGATGAATTGATTGGACAGATATCATACAAAAATACCTTTACACTTCCAAAACACAGGGTATAACAAACCCCAAAATTAGCCCAAGGCTAAAAGATTACATGCATAGAGTAACAAAACACTCCCGTCAATATCACACTTGGCTACCAGTCACACCGGTCAATCAAGCAAGCACCGACCACCATTCAGTTCCTTGGACAATTGAGCAATCAGCACCCACCAGTTCGGTCTGCAACGCCCGATCACCTGCTACTCAACCAGCAGCACTGTTCACTCAGCTCTACAGTTGCTATGGTTAACTCTTTAGCTGGTACCACGTTGACGATGATCACCATGGATCACTCTGGTCAGCTGAAAATACATCTAACACTGTGTACTACTCATGACACAGCAAATAGATAAAACATAATGACGTTATATAGGGTAAGTTATACAAATCACATTATCGGTACAATAGTACAAAACAATAAACAGGTTCAGAAGTGAACCTGTATCCGATAAAATTCCTATGGTACTAAATGTTTCTTAACAAAATGCAGCTTTATATTGTTAATGTAAATCTCTTTTGCTAAGTCACAAACAAGAATAGAAAGTATTGCATTATACCATGCAAGCCAAAGCTGCATAGAAAATGTACAAAAATAAACGTAGTGGTACAATAGCTGTAACTTACAATATACAAAAGAAATAATATACGTAAGAAATTAATAAATTACATACCTCTACAGCTGAAGATGTGCAAGTCCTAAGTAGACTGCTTACTGACAAGATGTTCCGTAATGTGAAGATATCACTTTACGGTGAGGCATTTATATACAGACAATGTAGCCATGCTAGATGTAAATCGGTTTTCCCCATCGAGAGCACTTCGCACGTGCGGCAGGGATGAACCAAACTCACTATTTTGAAATATTGTACAATATACAAAAATCACCCTCAGGTATCGTTGTACACAAAAAACGAAACCAGAGGACATGCTTTTAATAAACAGAGGGATTTTTACAATTCCGTGACACCTACAATAATATGATATGTAATCATGGAAGCAAGTTACACTTTTAGTGGCTTTGCACTCTGCAGTAATTAGGCTTTATAGTTATATAGGATCTGCCTACGAGGGGCCCAGGGTGGTCGAGTGATCTACAGCTCTCATATTTACATAAATTTTGCAAATCTTCAGATATTATGAATATACACAAAAACATTGGAAATATTTTGTAATATTATTGTGTATAAGTGCAGTATCAGAAGTATTGTGTTTATTTGCAATATCATTGTGTTTATTTGCAATGTTTTTTTTGTGAATATTTGCATTATTTTTTATGAATATTCATGGTTCTGTTGCAAATAAATGCAACATTTTTTTGTAAGTATTCTTAATACTTTTTTGCAGATATTCACAATCTTTTATGTATGTTTGTAAACGTATTATGAATATTAGCATTAAACTTTTATTTCTCTACATCTCAACTTGGCATTAAAGGCTGTTCCAGTAAAACATATTCCCCCTGGGGACGG
This sequence comes from Megalonaias nervosa, assembly GCA_016617855.1. NCBI lineage: Eukaryota > Metazoa > Mollusca > Bivalvia > Unionida > Unionidae > Megalonaias > Megalonaias nervosa. Next base: position 141,776 of record JAECUM010096182.1, on the reverse strand, counting down.
CACTTCAAAAAAACTTCTGTAGGAGGTTGTGTTTCGAACTATTTTCATTCTGACAGTGGAAGGTTGATTAGGAAAATTACTTCTGCTGTGGGTTGTGTTAACAAAATGAGAAATTGCTGGTGGGGTTGTCGGAAAAAAAAACAATGAAACGAATATATATTTAAAATCGCATCAAACCCCCTCCTAGCGGTCTAACATGAATAAAAGCATTGGGTCAGAAATGATGCCAGTACTCGCAAGTGCACCTAATTTGTACGAATTCGTATACTTTTAAAACAGTGATACGCGTTCCGCAAATTACGTCAGTGTCACGGATATAAAATGTACTTTGCGCAGTATGCAATTCTTAGTCAACTTTTAACTTTAAAAGTGCATTTCACGACGTAATTCGCGCTGCCAGTCGCAGTATCGCAGCGTTTGATGCGACATCCAGATTAAGGAAGGCAAACGTTATAATAGCTGGATACTTCAGTTCAACATGAATGGCTGTTAAACAAATTTGATTGGTTCATTGGGCCCTGGAATAAGCATTTTATGGAGTTTTAACCTTACTTTCAACATGGAAGTTTTACAAATGCGTGTTTCAAGTAAGGGCCACACAAGAAACCAAAATTGCTGAATCACAACAGGGTTTGTCGTCAGACGACGTTTTCAGTCGGCAAATACTGGCTGGTGATAGCTATGATGACAATGAATTTCATGTATATCAGTCTGTTGGACATTGGTAAAATGTCACTGGAAATACCAATGTGTGATTTTGTGCCCAAATTTGATGTTGAGTGCGAGTCCGATGTACGTGTTGGATGGACATGATGCTGGTTATATTTATTCAAGATACCCATGTCAGAACAAGCAGACTATGGGAATGTTGGACTTAAAACCATAATACAGTATTATGGAAGAGAAAAAAATATGGCATTAGAGGCAGCAAAGCACTGATTCAAGGAAGTGAATCTTTTGCAGGGTTCATGTTAATGAAAACTTTTCTTTTTGGAACAGAGATATCAAAGAGAATACCCATGGGGCCATACCTGTGAGATGTTGAAAATTGCACAACCATAAAGAACAGTAACTTGTTCATGCTAGTTATGCATATGCGTTTCAGACAGCAGGCAATGAAAGGGAGTTCTCAGCACAGAATAATATTCGTACACAGAGGAGGAGGATCATATTAAATTCAGAAACAATCAACAGATTAATGCTCATAGGGAACATCAGAGAATCCCCATACAGTCTAATTAAGTGTGTGTAGATCTCAAGTTGGCAGAACCACTATGGCAACAAAAGATTTATGAGACTAACTTTCATATCATGCAGATGTATTACCAAACGAAGTACATGCTCTCTATGTGCAAAAATTGAATGACATTAAACATAAGGAACTGACTGAAATGTGTGAACTCAAAGCAAGATGGATAAAAATTTGTCCTGTTTGTGTTTGGTTATTCCTATGTATATTTTGAGGATGTTGATATTTTCTGCAGACCTTTTGGCACTTAGTTCCAAGCTATCATTTGGTATTTGTATTACAAATTGGATTACTATTATCTAGTATACAACATTTTGAAAGTAGTGTCATTAACTAATGATGAAATTGATGAAAAAATACTTGATGTCATTCTGATATATGGATTCTTTACTACACTACTAATCTGTTCATCCTGATTCTTTTTTACCATCTCCTTTAGTTTTACTGGTACCAATACTTTCATTAAAATTGTAACATCTATTTTCTCACAATCTAAATATTTGTGATCATGTATTATTGTCAAAAGGTAAAATGTGCTTAGTTTTGTTGTAAAATCTAAAACTATTAATTAGCAAGGGACTAAAGTAAAAAGTGGGTCAACTTCATGTGAGCAAAAATTATTACCATATTACAGAGTGTTGTTAGAAACAACAGAATAGTTGTACAAGATGTATTTTGCAAAGTTATAGAACCAGTACTCGTATTGTAACCACATATTCCATTTAAATAATACTATCATTATTTCTGCATATTCCTATCAGTTTTTCCCAAGTGGTATTAATTTCCTGATCTGATGTTGTCCGATTCTTGTGCAATTTTTACACATCAAGAATTCTCAGTATCATTAAAAAACAATGTAATCTGCACCAAATTGAGTTGTTTGAGAAGAAACATATAATGTTTTGACTACGTATACAGTGTTTAATCTACCCATATGTCAAATACGCAGACTTTTCGGATTTGACGCACAAAAGTCGTCAATGGTACGTAAATTGACGCACCCCAATGTTTTATTTTGCTGATTAACACAAAACACAGGCTTGGTCTAAAATTTGTCGCCGGTACGTAAATTGACGCACACCAATGTTTTGTTTTGCTGATTAACACAAAATAGAGATTGCTCTAACTGCTTTATTGGTTAGATTACAACTCTTCCAAACAGGGAAAACATGCGCACATCAGTTCTTATGCTGATGTTATCATAATACATAGGGTTACAAGTGAGTGTGGAGCCTGGAGCTGACCTTATGTGACCTGTAACTGTCGCATCATTTGTAGCAACAGGATGTTAGAACCGTATAATCACCACACATAAGTAAGAGGCGGAAAATAAACGTGGATTTTAAAGTGATTCTCACGAAAAACTGTTATTTTATGCGCATCCTTGTCACGCAATGAAGTAACAATTTCCGTTTGTTCAATTGTATGCCTTGCATTGTTCCAAGATACTGTCAGTGTTCGACTGAAAATGGCGTCCAAGGCAAACAAATTAAAATAGATCCAAAACAAATGAAATTATTATTTGGATCGCGTTTTTACAATCGACTGTCATGAATAGTATTGTTATCGAACCAGTGAAGCCTTCATCATCTAAATATGAGGAACCAGTTACTTGTAAGGTAAAACATAATTTTGTGCAGCAATAGCTGAAAACGTACAGCTGGCTATGTTTTCAAAATGTTATGTCAAGTGAAGAATGTGACGGTGAAGACGCCTTTATGTTTTGCCACATATGTACAGAGGCAAAAAAAACCTCCATGACCAAATTTTCAAAAAACAATAACTTTCAGAATTACACTAGCAAGGCATGCTGGGTTACCAGAACACAAACTGCTGATTCAAGGTCCACAGTACCAGGCAGATTTTAATGCAGTTTTACAAACAAGACATAGCGGTGAAAGTGCTACTTAAGTGTGTACATTGGCTGAGTGTAGAAGACATCCCTTTTTTAAAATACAAATCTCTTCCTAATTTAATACACGACTTAACAGCTGAAGAAATTGATGCCATTCGCATTTTGAAGAATTCCACCTTTCAGTATGACTCGGCTACCACCATTTCAGAGGTACTGGAGAGCCTGTCAAACCTTGTTGAAGATAGTCTTATACGCGACCTGCAAATTTCGTCATTTGTGACAGCAATGGGAGATGAAAGCACTGATATATCCAACAATAAACGCCTTATCATATATGTTCAGATTATTTCTGATGACATGAAACCATCAGCAAGATTTTTAACAACTATAGAATGTTCAGATGCTTCTGGCAAGGGAATTGCCTTATTGGCTTTAGTGACATTATATAACTAAAATTTTTGTTGTATATTTGAATAATATAATTATTTTTTAAAAACTACTGAAGACTGATCATCGCTTGAATAGGACTCAATGGTTTGGATTTTGACTCACATTTTTTTTCCCTGATGAGTCATATGACTTACATGAAGCCATTTGTAGATAAAACACTGCATATGTTAACCAAGAATATCTAGCACTTGTAACAAGGAAGAAACATATCTCAAAAGTTACAATGTCAAAGTTACCCTGACACATAAAGGAAATAAATTTTTTTCATGCATTTTAATAACTTGAACTTTACATCAAGTGTTGAAGATTATTCAATCATGTAGAAAGCTATTGGGGTCAGGAGTTCAAGAAACCCAAATAAGGAAAATGGTTTCTATCAGATTACTTGTTTAAATGAAACAAAGTTTAAATGAAATGTTTGCCCATGGGCATGAAAGAAACCTTTCCTCTCTACAGTCATTAAAAAATAAAACTGCTTGAGCCTCACCATAGGTGTGTTTAGGTGATAGCAGCAGACAGCAAGTGTATCAGTGCTCATTTCCCCATAAGGTTTGTTTTCTTTTAACAAAGCATATTGACATGCTGATTCTAACACTATCATGATGTTGCCATATTTTCTCTATGGTAAATATGCTCGTTTTTTAACCCAAAAATCAATGAAGCTATGAGTTCTGGCATTAAAGTCTCACATTAAATAACATTTAAAGTTGCCATGATAGTAATTTAGGATGCAACTGTTCTAATTTCACCTTTGATATATTCAGATCTTGAATGTGATGGAGGAACATGGCTCCAAAATAAACACATCAATTTTAGAACCTGTTCATTGACTATGAATCAAGTATATAATCCGAGACCAACTGAATTGTTAGAAAAAGTTTAATTCTTTTGACAACATCGTAATTAGCTGTCAAATATGGAGTAAGCCTATGGTCTTTCTGTCATCCCAACCAAAACCCCACCACAACCATGTGACCATGCCCAATGACATCACAGTAATAATCACTATACAACTAGAGAGGACATCTCTTTGAGTATTTTGATTTCAGTAGAGCCTTAACAGAGTGGAACAGTAAGAAAGAGTGACAGATATTTAAGTGTTCGGGAGATATTTAACAATGGCTATTCATCCCGCCACCACTTCCTCATTGGAGATCACACACACACAAAACTTAGATTAAATCCTGAAATCCTGGTCGCATCCCTGCAGGGGAGATAACTTGACCATTTTATTTCTTTTTATTGGTCTCTGGTTATCCTGTGGTATTTCTGTTACTTGACCATTATCTTACAGTGTGTCCAGTCAGCATGGTCAGAAAAAGCATACAACCATTGAGAGTTGCTGAAGGACTCACATTACTACAGATATGAAAGAACGAGAACCATACTATAAATCAGTGAAGATAAAATAGAGTATACATGGTTTGACTGTCCCAGATTGGTTGATAATGAAAGTAAGATTTTAGTAAAAAGAATCTTTTGAGAGCTTGGCCTACTTGTAACTGAAAAAAGCCAGGGACATTGTTTTATTAACATAATTTCTGTCCCTTTACAGACCTGAGTTTGGAAGACTCATTACTGAAATCAGCACCTGATTCTCAGGTGTAGTATTGAAAGCACACATTTCAAATTTGTGTAGATCCAGAAAATGGTGCAGCTGTTATGGTTTTCTTTTCACAAAAGCTGTAGTCATAGATGTGTCTATACTGATACAAATTTGATCATGAGCACTCGAAATTTTAAGTTACTGAATTTTAATATCATGGTGTTTGCACAGGTTTACAATGGGAACTGAATTAGTACAGTGAGTCTTGAACTCTTGAGTTTTGTGCAGAAACATGGAATCCAAGCAGAATACATCCAGAAATGTAGAGGTTTTCTATCTTGGATTTTAAGTCTCCCCATTGCATTTCACATTGATATGCATATTCACAAACAATTAGTATAGTAGTAGGAAAAGTAAGTGACAAATTTAGATACATATCATAAACATGACAAACAGTATGTGGGGGGACACGATCATAAGAACAGGCTGGAATGGAGAAGTATACTAACAACAATAATGAAATGAAGTGTGTATCTTTTTTGATGTGTGCAATATTATTTTCTCAGCTTCAGTAAGAAATTGCATCAAAGGGAAGACGATAAAGGATGTACAATTAACTAAACCGCGTGAATTTAGCTACTCAAATTGATTTTAACCTTCTGGTTATATCTGTTCTGGTCTGTTTCTGTCCATTCTGGTGATTATGTCCACTGAATCAATATGGTTGGAAAAGAATTTGGCAAATTTAAAGATTGAAAAATCTACTGGCAGATTATGATTCTACACTGTACTTATGCCTGAAAGATGTGAATAATTTCATTTCTTGGTTTGTTGATTCTGGTTGTTGCTCAGTTCATATGCTTCATTGAGAAACACTGATGCATTCTCATACTTTGTTACAAATATTTATTTCAGATGCAAATCTCCAGATATCAGTGAATATAGCTTGAATAAGTTATAACAGTTCAGGTTGGAACAATGGACATTGTTAGAGAAATTTTAAGTAAGCTAAAATGTAAACTTTTTGGCAGCGTGTGATGCAGGATTGCTCAAGACTTCTCCATCTCATATGCTCACCATGAAAAATCCATTTGTACCAACTGATGATGACTTTTAGGCAACGGTCAGAAAGGCATAATTGACAATATTCAAAAGGTCTACAAAAATTACTGGAGTCAAAATTCATAAACTCGTACAGCTGTGACAAACATGATGGACTAGTACCATTGCTGCTGTTGCCACAGTTGATTAGTTGGTTGATTTAGTTTGGTTTGGTTTGTTTTTTGAGGGGTTTTTTTAAACAGTATATTAGGTGGAGGAAGAACCCCGAAAGACCACCAGCCCAAATTGATTGATCTGTGACAAAAACTCACTCTGAGAGATGTGCAAGTGATCTGTAAAAGGAAGCACCTTAGTACACTAGGGCACATGGAGCCTCTGTTGATTTGATGTTTATCTCCATCATCCGAAGTCATTTGGACATGAGATCTCCGGTTTCAGTAGATCATTATAGCCTTTACACCATTTTCAGATCAAGAGAATCTATATATGGCAGCCATTTTTACTGCTGAAGAAAATCCAAGTACTTTTGAGACACCAAACACCACTTATGTAGAACCACTGACCTTCCACAAGTAACTGGCAACATTCTTATTTACACATTGGAGACAAGTAATCACATAGCAAGCATCTTGTACCACTCTGCCATGGAGCCCCTCAGATCTGTATCACAAGACAAGCATCGTATACTCTGCCATGAAAGCCCCTCAGACAATAGGTATAAATCTTGTATGAAAGACTAGAAGTGGGAGATAGAACCTGTGACAACTGGATTAAAAGTGCAGAATGTTACTGCTAGGCCATCAGTGATGATGATGATGCTGTTGACAATACAGTTAACTGCAATGACATTGATTTTACGAGTACTCTGGGAAAAAATGATTCCTTTACTTTCATCCATTTTTTAAAATCTAATTTATGGTATAAAAATGTTTGACTTGCTATATTTCTTTCTTTAAAAAACTTGTTTAAACTTTATATTCGTCTTGCAACAAGGCATAAAAATAAGACGTCAGTAACTGAAAAATGTGTTCTTACAAGAAATGATATAGTGTAAAAGTAGGCAGAAATAATGTGACATCACTTTCACAGGCATTAATGATTTATTCTGACAAATCGTGTATTATAAGTTTATCAAAACATTTATTGAAAAAAATAATAACAAGGGAATCATAGCATCTGACCACACATTTAAAGCAATACAAGATGTAACTATTATTCTAATCAAAAGCAGTTCAAGTCTCAGGCTCGGCTAACGTGGGCATGTGAGAAAGCCTGCCAGTAGCTTCTCGTGGGTCAGTGGTTCTTCCCAGGGTTTTCCAGGGTTCTTCCTCCACCAATTATACTGGCTGCCATGTATAGCCTATCTTGTGCTGAAAAATGGCGTTAAACCTACAACAACAACATTATTCAAATCAAAAGCTGCATGCCTGAGAACAAAGAAAAATAGCAAAACATAGTGATCACTTTAGTAAACACAGTTTAGTAAGGATACAAGTTCATGATTTCTGTATTAGAATAGAAATCCCTAATATAAAATCTATATTCATGGACATTAAATTAGAAGGTATTAAGGGACTGATCAATGACATCTACAAATAATAAGCCACCAAGAAATTTTATTTTTCTTCATAGTATCAGAGACATACATGGCTGACAGACAAACAAACAAAAGGATAAAAGATTGATTATAATGAATGAATACAAATAAAAATATGCAGCAGATTATATGATCTATAAGAATTCAGTAGATTATCTCCTGCCAGCTGTCATTTAAATCGCTTCTGTCCCCAACCCAATATTAAAATCACCTTTACCACCTACTAACCCATAGCCAGAAATTATATAAACAAAATATGCTTCTGTAGGGGGTAGTGTTTGTTGATTAAAACATATCTAACGGTGGATCTTAATTTTTTTTAAATTGCTTCTTTTGTGAGTTGGTTGAATTTGAAAGTGCCTTCCCCTTGGGGGGGGTATATATTTTACTGGAACAGCCCTAATGGGTTTCTGCAGATCTGTGACAGTTAATGAATGAAATATGTAATAAACTCTATATTTAGGCACTGTTATTATGCAGTTTGGAACTGATCTTATAGGAAAAGGGTAAATGGGAAGCCATTTTAAAAAAATGTAAAACAAACTTCCATTCTAAAGTATGGACTTGCAATTAATAAAGGTGTCCAAATTCTCACCAGAACATCTTTTCCATTAAAGAGAAACAATGGCCAACCCCCGAATCAGCACATGCCTGGTTAGAAAGATCACTTGACAACCAGAAATGTTAACATGCTGTTTCAGGATGGGCAAGTGAATTTTCAGCCCCTGCAAATATTAGGAGGGTTCCTGAATGATAGCTATGTATGATTAGGGAACTAGTATTGTTCTGGAGATAAGTACTAATTATCTCTTTTAAAAAATGCAGCTGTTCATAACCAAAGAATTTTTAGCCTTTTATTGGGGTTTTGTCTATTACAAAATAATACATAGTTTCAACAGATTGATGGGATTTAAAATTTTGAGGAAATTGAAGCGCTGTAGAACCTATAGTATTCCTACTGGGGTTCATACGATTGCAGAGAATTAAAATATGGCTTCATTCATTTCAGTAAAATGTTGTTTAATTAATTTCTTAGGGATAAACAGCTTTTATGCAGGTAAAATCCACATCGTAGAACAAATTTTACGCACTGAACTATTAAGAGATCCAGTATATGGTCATCATGTCTATATATGGCTAGCAATAAATGAAGGTTTGCATGGTAAACACCAGCATACAAATGGGGTTTGTCAACAAAAGTTATCTAAACAATTTACAACAAAAATACTGAAGTTTCTTTGTGTACATTCTGACTTGAATTAGTAGAGCTAAGAATACATCTTTATATTCTATGGTAAACTAGACATGTTAATGACAAGAAACACCATGTTATGGTATGTAACTTGATGGGTTTAAAACTTGTTAGATTGCCACTGTGTATGTATGTGTGATGCTAGGACTGAGGGCTTTCAGTATCTGTACAATATGCTTGCCAGTGCATGTATGTGTGATGCTAGGACAGGGGGCATGGAGTACCTGTACAGTATGCTTGCCAATGTGCATGTATGTGTGATACTAGGACGGGGGCATGGAGTACCTGTACAGTATACTTGCCAGTCTGCATGTATGTGTGATGCTAGGACAGGGGGCATGGAGTACCTGTACAGTATACTTGCCAGTGTGCATGTATGTGTGATGCTAGGACAGGGGCATGAAGTACCTGTACAGTATATTTGCCAGTGTGCATGTATGTGCGATGCTAGGCCTGAGGGCTTGGAGTACCTGTACAGTATGCTTTTAGTAGCCATATATTGACTTTTAGTTCAAGGTTACTCAAAGAAAGTTTATGTTGGAAAAATACTACAGTACTTACAAATTTAAGGAGAATGCATTTTATAATTGTCATAAGACTTTATGCCAAGCAAGAATTGATTATGCAGTTCTTTTGTTCTTACTAGTATTTGTCTTCTTCTACACCCCCCCCCCACAAGGAAAAGAAAATGAGCTTATACATAGCTTGTCCAAAATAATATGGAACATCCCCAATGGTGAGAAAAAGTGTCCCTTTTCATTTAACAGACTATAGTGATATATAGAATCTATGTTGGGGTTTGGACCGAGACAAGGAAATCCCAGTCAAGGGGTTATATTATTTGTCTGTCCACGAGGCTTGCCGAGTGAGGACACATATAATGTAACCCCGCTACTGGGATTTTCTTGTCTCGGTCCAAACCCCAATGTAGATTATTTCTTTCACCCAATATTTTCCTTTAAAGTAAAATGAACTCATCACTAGTGTAATATAGTTCATGTCCAAATATTTACATGCGGCTCATTAATACAAATATGTTAATGAGGGCTGTGGTGTAACTGTTGCATCCGAAGTACACGGTTTATACGCGTGAACCAAAAAAATAACATAAAACATCGCATAGTAATGAGGTATTATCACATTTAATATATGGATGTTATATGAAATTAACAATAAATAATTAATATTTATTACAAGAAACTGTTTCATTTTCATCAGTTCCAATTTTGAAAAGTTATATTGTAAATAATGAAACGATACTGGGTACTCAGCTCTACTGTTGTTATGCTTAGTACAAGCTGTAACAAAGAGTAACATGTTGCATTAGATTATTCATGGATAATTAAGAGATCTGTGTCACTATCGTATATAACTCTCCTTTTCTTTGGAGGAGGTGAAACTGTTTGTGACATACTTGTGTTGTCCTTAATATTGATTGTAAAATTACCCGTGTATAAAAGAACCTCCAAATATGGACCCTAGCGGATAACCATTTGATAAACTTTCAAGTTCACAGATTCTTTGAAAATTTATTTTTCTGTCTTGGAAATATGGCAAATGCTACAGTGAAATTTGCTTATGGATTAATGTGTTGATGGATAAATGATTCCTTCTGGGTGGTATATGCATTATTTTTTATTAAATATTGTAGGTATATTTTTGATTCAACTAGGGCACAGTGGAGATGCTTAACAAAATTAGCATAAAGCATGTTTGACGTGACACATTTCTGGCTGTTACTAAGTTTTCTGTTGTTGTTAAGAGAGTTGGGAGACTATGAAGTGTATAGGTCTATAGGCTTTGTGCATAGATCAGTGTTTTCTGTCATAGTTCATTTCATACAGCATTGAGAATTTTAACCTATCTGTAGCACAGTCAATTTTCAGGTCAGCATCATTAAATGTAGCTAACAGTATATAATTTGTTTCACACAAAGTATTTAAAACTAGTTAGGTAGCTTTAGCAACATTTAATGACGCTAACCCGAAAATGTACTGAGCTAGGCCTGCATATAGGATAAAATTGACCATGCTGTGTGGAATGAACTAGCATAATACCAAAAAGCTCAACATCGTGTGCATGTGTGTCTTTATCTCTCTCGAAATGTTTTTGTATGGTATGTTCTCAAAGATGGATTGACCTTAAGTTACTATGTTTTTGTAATGTTGTTGTTGTTTGATTTTAGAACAACTACGTCAGGCACAGCAGAAGACAACAAGGGTTTCTTTTTTTAAAAGTAGTTCTGAGCGCGGGGACGCCTTGACTGAGACGACTGGTCTGAGATGACTAGACTGAGATAAGAAAAGTAAGGTTAGCAAAACAGCTAGATTTCTATGTCACATGGGTGAGAAATTGTTATCTTGGATGGTTAAAATTTAAGAGCTATTTCCCATGTCACAATCTGTCAGTTCTGTGTTGGACTTGTGCCATATAAAAAGTAAATGAAATAGAGAAAGCTCATGAAAAGTACAGTTATTTCTATTGATGTTGATACAAATATCAGTAAGTAAATTTTAAGAGGGTGTTTATCAGTCAACATTGATGTTGGTGAAAGATTCTGAAATTTTCTTTAAACCATAACAGTTGTGAAAAAGCTGCATTTCCATAAACTTGGATGGGAAGGTATTCCGTTTTTATCTCACTTCATTGAAGTAGATGTAAGCTATTGTATTACACCTCGGGTGTTGGCATCAGTATATTCAATGAAGATAGAAGGGTTGACATTCCATGATGTAAATCAGTGTCAATCCTTCTTTCCTCCTAGGTCCTAGGCAGCCATTTCAAGTGGATTTCATAACACCTACCCCCAGGATAGTGGGCTAAATTGGTACATTAGTTGCACACTCATAATACAGTTTGTGCTTGTACCTCTGGATGTTTGCACACTGTATAAATCCTGTTTTCCCTGGTGTCATGAAACTTGATGAGGGGAATCATCAAACTATATGTCTGTATGTATCTCTGTTAGTACCACATCCTTACTGCAAAGGAAGGTCACTGTGACCTACATTTTACATATTACTTCCTTAGGTTAAATTTTTGCATTTGTGACCAGATAGGCTTTATACACCCTGTATATTCAGGGATACTATTACATCTAGATTCATGAAAGTTGGCGAGAAGACGCATCTTTATGAGTGCTAATCTCAAATGTAGTTCACTGATGTACATTTCTTGCTTCACTGACTAAAATTTTGTTTGGAGTTTTGTTTTCAAGCTCTGTTCATGCCAGAATCACCAAACTATATGATTATATGCATCTGTGTGTGTGTGATTTAGATTTTTAATGTAGCTTTAACAATGTTTCAGTCATATCGCTACGATGTCTGCAGTGTGACAGTTGATAGTGATGTCTAGCACTGGGGCATCATGTCGCAGACATGAGGCATGATGCCCCACCCAGTCACATTATCCTGACACCAGGCCGACCAGTCCTAACTCTAACCTCTTAATGCTGAGCGCCAAGCGAGGCAGCTGTTAGTACCATTTTTTTAAGGTCTTTGGTATGACTCGGCCGGGGTTCGAACCCGCAACCTCCCACATCCGAGACAGACACTCTAACCTATATGCATCTCTTTCAGTAAAATACCCTTACTACCAAATAATGTCACTGTGACTTATACTTCACATTTTACTGGCATAGGTTTAGTTTTGTGTTTAGATATGACCAAATAGGGTTTAGCACCCTGTATATACAGTTATACCTAGATTTATGAAACTATGTGAGGGAATGCTTCTTGATGACTCTCGGCACAAAAGTAGGTCACTGTGACTAATATGTCATGCCTTGTTTGGGTTTGATGTTTTGATGTTCATTTCTCCTCGTGGGTCGGTGGTTCTTTCTCCACCAGTTATACTGGCTAACGTGCATAGCCTATCTTGTGCTGAAAAATGGCGTTAAACCCTACAACAACAACAACAACAACAACAACAATGTTCATTTCTCAGGATTGTTTTATACTGCAATTGTGAATATGATGATATGAATGTCTTACTACAGGCACATTGTGACCCATATTTCATTTTTACAGGTTTGAGATAAGTTTTTGTATTTAGTTCAGGACTACACAAGTTTTGGGCATGGTGTATGCATACTATTCTACGTAGAGTAAAAAGAAGCATATGTGACCTTTATTTTATGCTCAGCGACTTTGTTCAGATATTGTAAAAGGTTCATTGGGTGCTGTTTATGTACCAGTCATGAAACTTGATAATTTGACACATCTCTGTTACTACTTGCTTTTAAAACCACAGGTCATTGTGACATACATTTTATGCTTCACTAAAATGAGAATGTATTTGTGTTTATGATCACATTGACTCATCCATGCATGACCTATATACATCATACCCTACTCAGAGAGTAGGAATAAATGTGTTTATTCAGTTCTAAATTTCTATATTAATGACTATACATTATATAATGTGGTACCTTAGCCTCGGCAGGTGAGCTGTGTATTGTATATGTGAATGAGTATAGGAATTAGGTGATTGGACTGCATTCTGTTTATGTCAAACTCACTTGTGGTTAATGATGTAAATTTTCATGCATGGACTATATACTGCTGGCTGTCATTCCAAGGTTACTCAAAGCCTGTAACTTTCACCCAGATATATCTGACTTCTAGTGGTGGGCACTAATTCTTGATAATAGTTTCTCAAGCAGATTATAAGAAAAATTATTCCAAAAAATAATAGCATGAATCTGTTTATTGTCAACTTCTTGCCTCTACTTTGATATGCAAGAAAAAGAATGTTCCATTTCATTCCTTTATGTATTTTATGCCCTGTCCAATTCAGTGGGTAGATATGCAATAAGTTGGCACAATCCTGGCTATATAGTGCCAAAAAAAAGTTTAAATTTCAAATTTTAAAAAGAATAAAAGTTCAAATGATAAAGATTGAAAAAATCTTTAATTAAATGGGTCAAGCTTGCTTAGGTCTGAATTTATTTTTTTGTATGATAATGTTTACAGTGGCCACTTGAGACTGATGTATTGGTGAATATACTTTGTGTTTTTTTTATTTATAGTAAATTACACAGAGATGTCAAAACACATAAATTTGGTTTTTGCAACTTAAAATGTGCATAAATAATTTTAGTTCTAGTGTCTTTTTATTTCTAAAATTTTATTTTACATTATGTCCAAACCAAAATATTTGTAATATTAGCATTGCACCTTTTTAAACACTTAGTGGCACAAATTTTGTTTAAAATGTTGGTATATAGGCAAAAAGACATTGATAACTGTTAATAATATGGGAAGTCGAATATTTAACACTTAGTTTTTGTATTTGTTGTTTGGTACATGAATGTTATGAGCATTTCATTTGGTAGCAGCAATGGTGTCAACAGACTTAAGATTCTGTATTAAAGTAACATGTACAACTTGGAACAAAATATTTTAGTCATTTTGTATTTATTGCATGACCACTCTTATATGCTTTCTAACTATTTTTTAGCTTTACAGTGAGAATGAAATTCAAAAACTAAATGGGATTTATAAATAAAAGCTTGATTCAATTTATCAAAGAATGTCAACATGTGGATTTCATTGAAAACAATGTAATAGTTCCACTCTGGGTGCGTGAGAAGGATATAATGATTGAACATCTGTATTAAATATGAGATCAGTCATGTAGCATTAAATTGGTACATGTATCTAATAAAATGTATATATTAGTGAAAATGCAATATCTGGGAGTGTATGATGTGGAAGTATGTAGTGAAGATCTGAATGAATCCACATTAACCAAGCAACAATAAGTGGATATGTAATAAATAACTGTTTGTGGGGTAGATATAATGTTCCATAGAAACCTTGTTTTAAAATCAGTCTTGCTCAACATGTTCTATAACTTCTACAAGTTTGATGCAGATCTTGTATAGAAGATTATCATTCTTCTTCTTGCTTACATGAAGCAATGATGTTAAAAGTAAAAACACATTTGCTGCTGTTCTGTAACTACACTGCCCAAAGAATCCAGTTATGCCTATCAGTGTTGTATTAGACAAGACGGGGTCATTAATAACACCAAGAATCTTTCATACTGACAAGGACATGATAACACAAATGAATAAGGAAGACAGGATTTTGATAAAACTGATTCTTTAATAACAATCTGAAAACTATGCAAAGGTGGATTTGGTAAGTAACTACATGTAATTACTGCATAAACTCAAAATATCACACGACTTGTAGTAAAAATGGCACTGATGTAGACGCAATATACAATGCATTCAAATGGTAGAAGAGTTTTTTTAAGTCAAAAGCATAGACCCTGATTTGTAAACTTATTTTGTGGTTGGGTTATTACAATTTAAAGTATTACAAATAATTTCCTACTAACCAGTTCAAAAATAAGATTGAACTAATAATTTATTATGAACTGATTTTGTATAGCTATTATTTTCCTGTGTATTTTGTACAGACACATAGAAACTTTATTACATTAAGCATTGTGGAAATTATTATAAATCAGTTAAAATTTTATAATATTACTGATTAAGGAAGTTAATAAATTTTGATAACATATTCATGACATTTTAACATCCGTTAAATATTATTACATATTTTTCTAGTGTTACATTATAAGTTCATTTTATTATTTAAAGGAAAATGAACTCTTGTTTTATACATGTCTTGGATGAATATTCTAAGGGCTGTTCCATTTAAACATACATGGTACCCAGGGAAGGCAGTTTTTTAAAATATATGACAGGGTACTTGGATTTCACAGAGTTCATATTAAGAAAATTCTAAATTGCATCTATGGATGAGTATCCCACTTTAAAAGTGCCTTCCCTTGGTCCCATGTATGTTTTAATGGAACAGCCTTGATGAACAGGAATATATGCCACAGTTTTTACTGAAATCCACAGAGCAATTTTAATATGTGACTGATCAATATAAATTGTTTGCATCGATATTCTGGGTTACAAAAGTCACCCATGATGGATACAATTGAATTGTCAAAAGCAATATCCAATATATTCCCAATATATTAGTCAATAATTCACAGTTGCCATAATGTTTGTTTTGGAATGGTTAAAAGAATCACAGAACAATCATGTTAAAGTATATAGTAAATAATGGCAATGAATTTAGATTATGGAGATAAAAGAGTTACAAGTTTTCTACAACTGATTAATTTTTGAAACCTACTCCAAGAACCTATACTACTTTTTCACTACTGAAAGATAACTATTGTGATTCAAGGAAACTTGTAAGAAATCAAATTAAATATATTGGTAAACTAGATCCAAAGCTTCTAACAACAATCAAAACTTGAAGACACTTTCAACTATCGATTATCTTGCCACATACACAGAATGAACTAAACAGTGTCACCGGTACAGACAATTACTGCTTTCATAGGTGAAGAGTTTACAATATGGCAACATCCTGTGCACTGGTATATCATCATCTGCCTAAAAGAAATTAAAATATTATCCCATACACAATTGCTAAAATGCAAAATTTAGGTAAATACCATATTTTCTACACATTTTATATTTAATAAAATCGGTTTGTTTGCTGCAGTTCGTTTTCCTTTAATTGTTGATAACAATGGCCATACACTTTTCAGTTCTACCAAAATGCCTTTTATAAGGATACCGGTAGTCCAGATTCATATGAATTTATAATGTCAATAATATATTAAATGACATGAAATGAACACCAAGCTAAATACACTATTAACTATACATATTTCAACTTAATAAATAATCTACAATATATCAAAGTAATATTATAATTAGCAAATAAATACATATTGCTAAAGATGTTTGATACAGTCTTAAGACTAGTCAATATATAGCTGTTGCAGTGTTCAGTGTTTATTTATGTTGAAATTGACATGATACCTGAACATTTCAAAGTGTGCAGGTTGCAAGGATAAGATGAATTTTCAAAGAAATGTTCACTGTTGCAATTCACAAGTCAAAATAAAACAGTATGAGAAAAGCCATTAAAAAATGGTTTGTTCATCTCCTTCAGAATAAAACTGTATCACTGTCACCTTTTCCCAGAGGAACAGTGGGAAGATAATATTTGCACCTATCTGAATGGGAAAGGCGGTCAATGATATGTGATACAAAAGCTAATCACAACCAGATCTTTTCAACTGTATGATGAAGAAACAAAAATATTAATCAACAATAAAAAGACGTAAACAAAAACTTGTGGAATGTGAGGAGAGCAATGTATTACATAAAAGACATTTATCAACACAACCCAAATAATATATGTACGTAGCTGCTCTTGATGCAGAGTAAATAAAGCAATTATTCAGAAGTTAATTTCTTACAACCTTTTTAAGGAACCAAGTTATTCAAATTTGAAACTATATTATGCGAGTATTGTTATTCAAGCAAAAACTTTACTTTTGGATAAAACATAAAACAAGATGCTGACCATGGCTTAAATGTACAGCTCACTACCAAGTTTTGATAAAAGAAACATTTAAAAAAAATATAATTTTGAGGTTAACATAGGGTGTGGATGGACGGACATGCACATGGACACCAAAATGATTGCTGTCAAGCTTCTGCCAGCATGTGCATATTTGACAATAAATTCATGAAATGAAACTTATGAAAATTTATGCCAATGATATATTACAAAATGGACTAAAAACGTGCCCTTGAACTCTGACCCCCACTTCTATCTGAATGAGTGATAGAAGTGGATATGAGTAAGAACTTAGAATGTATGGATAAACATGCAAAAATGGGCTGAAAAAGAAAGGATTCGCAACAAGAAGACCAGGGGCCTGAATGTCAAGCACATGATAGAATCTTTGCTATCAAGAATATACCTTCGAACCCTGATTCATCTCAATTTTTAACAAAATCCATCAAGGAGGTTAGGAAATGAAAGCAAATGAAAATGTTGTGAATTAAAACCACAATGCAAATTTTCCATGACTGTGACATGGACTTCAAGGGGAAAGCAAGTGCATTGCAGAATGACTTGTCATAGTTTAAATACGACGTGTGCCAAGTATGACAAGAATCTATTGAGGGCTTTAGAAAATATATGCAACTGAAAAATGTTAATCAAAACCTTAAGAAACTTGATGATACTGAAACTGAAAAAGTGCTGTTTCAATTTCCCACTAATGTGAGCTGGACCAAAATCATTTGAGTGTGATGGGCAGACATGTTTACCTAATGTCAGTAATATCTGCCAAGTTTCAGGTCAGTTCATTAAAAGCTGTTGGACTAGTTATACCAAAAATATCATTCATGGTACCAGTACATACATTCAACACCAGAAAGTTCATATAACCCTGGAAAAATGCATCAAAGTGTGATAACAGAATAATATGTATGTGTTCATTTGTGTCAGTGTTTGCCATTTTTCTAGGCAGTTTATAAAATGCTTTGGGACTAGTTGCACACACAGAACTTACCATACAAGAAAGATACATTTAATTGCAAAACAGCATGACATAACTACAGGCATATGTTCAACAAGTGTCAATAATATATGTGAAGTTTTGGGCAATTCATCAAATGGGACAAGCTGCATAATAATGTGGCATAGTCAGCATGTACATTTGTGTAAAAATAAGGTACAACTAATAATGCATCAGAGCATGACCAAAGAACCACATTGATATCAGTAATGTCTGCTAAGTTTTCTGGGATTAGTTGCATGCACGGGACCTATCACATATAACATATACATGTAAGAAAAAGGGCACAAGTTGTGTAAAAATGCACCAGTGTGATGCATACCGAGCCCATGTCAAAGATATTGGCCACATTTCAGTACATATCTACATAAAAGACAGATGGGCATGCCTATCATTTTATGCTCCTGCCCAAGCCTCCAGAGGCCCTTTAAATATGCCACAAATGTCCGACGGTAATGAGATTTTGACCAACTGTAAAATACTTCTGTTAGACATCTGTTGTTATGAACAAAAATCATTCTCTTGTACTTTATAAAATATAAATATTTTAAACTCCTTATTCCACAAAACAAGCATGGAATGGCACAGTTTCATATGACTAGCATCAAACTGCCTCAAAGGTTGGTCACAAGTGCTCCTCAATCCTTTAAAGCGTCTAAAAACTAAGCCAGTTATGATACACTGATGTGCCTCAATATCCCCATCTATGCTGCCATGCATACTGTCAAACATTAAACAGAATCTCCACTACAGTTCAGCATTGCTATAACGATCAATACCATTGTGGCTTTATTTCAAAGGAAAGAAAAGACACAGAACAATAGGAAAGTAAAACTCAATTAAGGAAACAATCCAAGTTGTGCTAATTGGCTGTTCATAGCAACAAAAGCCAATCAAGTAAGTTTGTTGGAGTAAATATCCACTGATTAAGTACATAATAATAAGATCATAAGAAGGACTAAGTACTATAATTTTTCCTCGAGTTAACATAGACCTTAAATATACATGAGAAATGACCACCATGAATAAATGAGATTATCAGTATGCAAATATTAATCTAAAGATGGCAAGAAATTACAAAAGCATGTGGTTGGGCTGGTTCTT
This sequence comes from Megalonaias nervosa, assembly GCA_016617855.1. NCBI lineage: Eukaryota > Metazoa > Mollusca > Bivalvia > Unionida > Unionidae > Megalonaias > Megalonaias nervosa. Next base: position 122,238 of record JAECUM010096182.1, on the reverse strand, counting down.
GTGACTGACATATGACAAAACACTTAAATTTTTCTAGGTAGTCCTTGTAATGTAAAGTTTTTCAAGTCGTCCATTGTCAATAATGTGGATTAAATTTTTTTAATGTAATGTGATGTCCTCTAATCAGAGGCTGCTTTCTGCTGGTAAAAGGGATCTCTCAAGAGAGCTATCACTGTACTGTATTCTTGATTTTCCAAATAAATAAATATTCACTTTTATTCATTATTTCCGTTTTTCTCCCATATGCTTCAGATTTTTCAACATGGTTGAGGAAATTAAACCAATTCACTATTTGAAATGTGACAACCGTTTTTGGTTATCTAATCAAAAAGTAATCTCGGTGTAACCTCCAAATACACAGAGATCTTTGCAGAATACTGATTTTGCTTTAGGATCTTGTTGGGGGTGGGTGGGGAAGGGCTACATAAGTAAATTACATAGTTCACTGAAACCTCTGACTTTACAGTATTCAAAACAGATGATCATGGATATTATCCCTATGCCAATATAATAACAATGGTCACAAAATAACAAAAACAAAAGCAATTTCTTTACATAACAGACCAGGACCTGTAGTCCTGTAATGTTTTGAGTAAGAAACCAAAGTCTGGCCTCAAAATCCTAAACTCTGATAGTCTGTAACTTTAATTAGAACAAAGCTAAAATCACAGAATTTTCATTTGTTTTTAAATGTAGGTTAACTGCCAACTTTTGTTAACATAGTTTCACCTGAAGCATATCTGACCTTGGATTAATCCTGAGTATCTTGCTCAGAAAGTTTCAAGATTGCAGGGTCAGAATGATCTGCAATGCATAATTCCTCACAAGAACAAGGACATGAACGGCACATTATAACAATATATACCAGTCCTGTGTCTAATAGTGCTCCACTTAGGCACTGGTTAAAATTATTGACCAGTGGGTCACAATGAGTGGGACCTTTACTCACATGTTCTGTGGTCTTCAACACAAGCAAGCACAGAAACCTTTATTTACTTTTTAGACCAAGACATCTGACCTCTTGACCCCATATCCATAAATTTCTATATAACCCAATTGTAAGCCATCAAAAGTTTGGTTGATAAACTTGTTCTAGAGTAAAAGTTAGTCTATAAAACCCATTTTTCTTTTAGATCTATGACCTTGTCCTTTGACTTTTTGACTCCCAGATCAAAATAAAACTCTTCCTTGCTCTAAGTGTCACCCCTCCACAAACTTTGTTTATGAATATGGTTTAGAACTAAAGTTATTATGCAAAAAACATTTTCCTTCTTTCAAAGTGACCATGACCTTTGACCTCAACATTAGCATGTTTCTTTTTTACCCATATGCAAGCTATCCACAAAAGTTCATCTATATAATGCAGAACTGTTATTAGGAGGAAACCATTTTGCTTCTTCAAGAGTGACCTTGACCCTGACCTTTTTACTCCAGAATCGATAAGGTCTTCCTTAACCCAAGTGCAAGCCATGTTTAGTAATTGTAGATGATGGAGAACTGAAGTTAATGTGAAGAACATGGAAAGTTAATGGATAGATCAAGAGACAAATGGATACACAAGCAAATGGGGTCATAGCAAAAAATGCTCTGCCAAAAGGTGGGCATATGGAAAAGTAACATACTTGTAATGGTTGAACTGTTATTGATTGTATAGATCAATAGCAAGAAGAATGTATAGCTGTTCTTGTCTGTATATTTTCATGGGTATATCTTTCTTTAAAGGTTTTAATTTTCATGTACAATTTTAAAGTGTAAACAAATAAGCTTGAAATATACCAAGACAAAATCAGTAAAGCTTATTTTTAAATGAAAAATTATAATATTGATCCTATTGGCAAATTAAATAGACCTGTATAAATTCTTGGCAAATAATTTGTTTATGAAACGAAGACTATGCTTTTTTTTTTAAAAAAGCAATAACATTGATCATGTAGGCAAATTAAGAAGTGCTGCATAAAAAAAAACTTTGCAAATAATTTGTTCATGCAAGAAGAAGAAAAAATTACAAAGAATTTTTGGAGTTTCCATTTTTACACCTCTGCCATTTATGTTTACTAGTAATACAACCAAAGAGGAACCACTCACTTATTGGCAGTCCTTTGTCCTTTGCAAAGACTTCAACAAAAAACAAGGATTCTGCAGCAACTGAGATCTTTCCTGTAAACTGAGCTATGAGTCCCTGTGATGAAGATCCCAAATGCTGCCATTGCCAGTATGGTCTCCCTACTATCTCAGCATTGCCATGTCTCCCTACTGACTAGGCATAACAACAATTAATTATTACAATTTCCCCACAGAGAGTGTCATTATGACCTCTTCAACTTGTATCATATAAGCTGCTTGAAGCATCCATCCAATTGAAGGTAAACATACACGTGAATTTTTGTTGATTACCACAAAAAGACATAATGATACTCATCTAACAAACATTGTTAAAACAAATTTCTCATGATTAAAAATCGATGCAAATCCATATTTTATTTCTGCAATGTATGTGTTGAACTTGTTTGTAACTTATTTCTATAGTTACTAACATATTTACTGTTCTAAGTAATTAGTTACTGCTGTTGTTCTTTACAATCAAGCAGATCCAAGAAACAGTTGACATAAAACATTGTACGTATTAGGTAAGAACTACTGATCAAATCTGTATTTCTGCTCTTTTAGATGCCTGAATATCAGTTTTTGTAGATGAATCACTTGAGTTTTCTTCTCTCTGGACCTGCAGCTGCACACTCTTTGAAACCTGGATCCCACTCTTATCTGACATTACGGACTTGACTTCATAATATTTGAATGAATTCAATGTGGATGTAGGAGTCGTGAGTGAAAATGAAAAAGGACTCATTGATCTGTAACGATTGTTATTATTTGAACCGAATGATCCATTTGTGTCACTTAGATTTTCTGATGACCTTGACCTTTTGGAGGACACTGATGCTTGTGGCATTCTACTACTGAAAGTAAACAATGTCCTGGTCCTTCCTGGCTCAGATGAATTTGAAATTCCCTCTTGCAAGCCACACTCTTTACCATTTTCTCTAGCCATTTTGGGTGAGAAAAAAGACACTGACAGTGGTGAAGCAAGACTTAAAACAGGGGATCGAATCTCAAGCTTTGGAACTTTGGCCTGCAGTTCTATGGCCGAGTCTGAATCTGGACGATTTCTAGGCACAGGTTGAATCTCCTCCTTAAATTCTGCCGCTGACATGCTCCTCCTCTTAAAACTACTGATAGAGTTTGATCTTGAATGCTCCTCAGGACTTGAAGAATTCCTTAAGAAAAAGAACACCATGTGCATATAAACAAAAGATGAATAATGGCATCACAATACAAATCAAGTTCTTACTATCTTATTTATGTTAGGTTCTAACCTGGACATGACACATTCAAAAACAAGGATAAATTATGTTGCATTTTCTGGAGATAGTTGCATTTGAAGGAAATGATGGGAATTCATGGTGCTAGACAATTGGCAGAGTCACACCTGACTGCTCTGTCATCCTATCCAAAAAGTCATGAGGCGAAATCCAATAAACATTTTATTTTCTGTTTTGGATTTTACTGTTGTTTTCAACTGAATGCAAGTAAAATTCTTCACCACTAGGCAATCTTCCAAAAAATATGTATGATGCATGAACAGATGATTGATAAAATTAGTGCAGTGACATGTTAAACCATGAAGACTAGATAATATATATTCTTCTAAATTAAAGATGACTCAGCAATGATTACCACCATATTCTTATGAAAATCAAGAATAGAAGACCACAAAATACATTGAATTTGCCACAGTGACACACAACTGACATGTTATAATTGGTGAGAAGGGTGCCTCTTTATAAGACCCCAACAAATGAAGTATCTTGTTGCCTCTAAGTGCACATGTTGGTACATATGTTTTATGAACTACTTCTCAGCTGATTTATGCAACTTGAGACAAAGAGAAACATCACTCAGCATGTTCTGATATCATTTTATATCAATTTTGAATAGAACTGTAAAGAACCATATGGCATGGCACTAGGAAGGTTATGTTTCAGACAGGTAAAGAATGTGAACTTCCCTTTCTTGATCTGGTTCATTTAGGGGCTGACAATGCAATCTTGGCTGGGAAGGGGTGGGGGGAGCTAAGATTTTCTTTCCAACCAGGATGTTTTTTATCTGAAGATAGCATTATTTTACAACAAATATGATGGATAGAATTAGGTCTTTCCAAGTAATTTGGGAGTCAGAAATTTCTTTTAAAAAATTGCAGACCCCCACCTAGAAAATGAAATGGTCAGTCCCTCATTGGATATATCTGACTCAAAGGTAGGCACAGGCTTATATATAAAGAGTGCTTCTTGAGGCAGTAGTCTAATTTGTCACAAATTTACATCTAAACAAGAGGCTGAGTTGGCCTGATATTGCTCACCTGCCTTACATACCTTAACAGCTGATCATTTCACTAAGTAGGCTTCTATAGTATTTAATAAAGAAAGCAGAGTAGAGCATCACCGTGCAAATTGATCTCCTTGTATATTTCTTTAATTTTTCTACTTTTTTTAAAATGAACTCCAGTGCATTAATTATAAGTTTAGATGCACAAAGACTATCTAATATTCTGCACTAACCTGAGCACATATGTCCCAAAAATCAGGGCAAAGTATGCTGTATTTTCTGCAAACTGTTGCATCTGAATGAAATTACTGTAATTTAATGCATGTGACCTTTCCAGAAATGGCAGAATTACAACTGTTTAATCTGTTATCTCCCCAAAAAAAGACAAAAAGGCTGAACTCAATAACTGTTTTATTTTCTGTTTCTGCTGTCATGTTGCTTTCTACTGAGTGCAAGTAACATTCTTCACTGGAAAAATCAAAACAAAAAATAATGATTCTCTTAGGGACTACAACTGGATGCAATAACAGCTGACTAGTTTGAGTTGTATGGTGTATGTATATCTGGAACTTGTCCCAACTGCAAGGTCTAAATTAATCTTCTGCCAGATGCAAAATACTGACTACTTTGAATTAATTCTTAAAATTAAAAGAATCTGCATGATTTTAATGCACTAAAAATTTCTGTTTTAAAAAAAAAGATTAAGCAAAATTGAGCTCTGCTTGTTTTTTTATCAGTTTTAACTAGGTAGTGCAAACCTGGCTGGGTCTGGGTGTCTGGGCCTGATACCCATCCATCCCTACTATAGACTGACTCTAAAAAAGACAGTTACTGTGACAAACATTCAACAGATTTATAGAACCATTTGTCACACAATGTATGTTTAAACTTTGAACAATTTAATTCAATGGAACTAACCCACAAATTACCATATTTATTGTATATACTGGGGCACAAAATTTTTTTTTTTCCTGTCCCAGAACTTATGGTGAAACTTTTTTCCCCTAAGTCATATGTCCCAAGACTTCGAAACGAAATAAGTTTGTATTGCATCTGTGCTCCCCCCATGCACGTTGCAATAAAATAGATAAACAAAACGCTTATTTGATAATAAATAGAAAGAAACTAACCTTGTATTGTTATCATTTATTCCTTTTTTTTCAACATGAGCTTTAAAGAATAAAATATATCATGAAATCCATATATGTAGCGTAGGCTTTCATCTATAGTGTGTATTGCTTATGTCCGATAACACATGCCACTTTGTTCATTGACATGAACACTGAGAAACAAATTGTGTTTGGTTGTGCTCAAAGGTTTGAATATGTTATCCAACTGAAAAATGGATCCAACAAACTCACAAACAAGGGGGAAATAATCAACCGAGATCTTGAAGACAACTGTCATTCATGCATTACATGGTGTTAGGTGCAAAATAATCAAGATTGAATTATATCCAGGTCTACTGTATGACAGTATCTCTCAACTAAATATCATTATTTGAAAACACATTCACTTGAGTGCAAGTGACAATCTTTTCGCACAGGTTACGAAAGTATCATTACTATTTATCCACAGACATCAATGTTCCTTTGTATTAATTATTACTACAGATGCCACCAAGCCCATAGAAGCCTGGGTGGTGAATAAACACAACTGGCAATGATCAGTAAACTCCTTCTTCGAACTTACTGACAGGACATCAAAGACAAAGGTTATTTTTATTACAAAGCAAGCCGATCCAAGAAGCCGACTTTGGTTAATTTTTTTTTTTTTTTAAAGGATATCAATACAAAGGTTATTTTATTGCAAAGCAAGCCAACATCAGAAGCCAACTATGGATTCTTTTAAGTGTGCCGATTATTTTTGTTTTTTTTGAATATACAAAGAAGGCTGAGATAAGGAAACAAACTTTGGTTCCTTTTCACTGGTATTCACATGAATTTTGAAAATAAATTGAAACAATGGAACAAATTTTAAAGTGACACAATATAGTATTTCGTGCACGGATGTCCATGACTCAGCATCGCCCAGAATAATTGGAGAAAATAAAATCTTATGATGAATTCGTGCAGGCCAGAACAGAAGCAGATGATTTCGCAAACATGAGGGAAATAATCAACCGATATACTGAAGACAACTGCCATTCATGCATGACACAGTGTTAGGTGCAAAATAACCAAGACTGAATTATATCCAAGTCTACTATATGACAGTATCTCGCAAATAAAAATCATTATTTGAAAACACATTCACTTGAGTGTAAGTGACAATCTTTTTGCCAGAAAGGGTTACAAAAGTATTATTACTATTTACCCGCAGACATCAATGCTTCCTTGTATTAATTATAACTACAGATGCCAAGCACATGGAAGCCCAGGTGGTGAATAAACACAACTGGCAGCGAGCAGTAAACTCCTTCTTTGAACTTATGGAGAGGACATCAAAGACAAAGGTTATTTTTATTACAAAGCAAGCCAACCTCGGAAGCCAACTTTGGATACTTTGAAGCTGGTATTTTATTTTTAAATGGTTATCAATACAAAGGTTATTTTATTGCAAAGCAAACTGACCTCAGAAGCCAACTATGGATTCTTTTAAGTGTGCGAATTCTTTTTTTTTGGAATATACAAAGATGGCCGAGATATGGAAGCTAACTTTGGTTCCTTTTCACCGATATTCACGGTAATTTTGAAAATAAATTGAAATAATGAAACAATTTCTAAAGTGACACAATACAGTGCTTCATGCACGGACATCGATAATCCTGCATCGCCCAAAAGATCTGGAGAAAATAAAATCATCTGATGAACTGGTGAAGGCCAGAAAGAAGCAGATGATCATTAGCATGGATGAAATTCTAGTACTATCATCTCATTCCCAGATGGACTGATGATAAGATTGGGGTCAAAAGTGTGAAAATTAGACTGGTGCAGATTTGAAAAAATCTGACTTTAGTCCTTGCAGTTTCTGCTTCATGTGATGTGTTGCCTCCAACAATTTTTCATGGTATGAGAAAGCTAAAAAATATATTCATGCACTGAAAGAATGGATCGTATGTGTGCAGGAGAAGGGTTGTGTTGATGAGATGCTGCTGCAGGGGATTAAAGAGTTTTATCTCAAGTACACAGTTTTATATTTTTTAAAATAAAATTTCAGTTGGAGAGCATTTTCCAACATGTAATTTTCAAATGATTTAAAAGGTGTCCCACAACTTATGACTCAAAAAAAAAACAATGTGTACCAGAATGTAAAGTGCACAAAAAATTACTTTTAAAATTAATTTATGGTGTCCCAACAAATATGGTGTCCCTATATATATATGTTAAATAAGGTATGCCTCAAGATGGTTTAAGTGTATTATCAACCTTTTGGTTCCCTTTCAGAAATTTTAGCAAAACCATGTTCAACAGAGGACCAGTCTAAAGATCAATAACACACGTCATGTAGAGAGGAATGGGTGAGTTGTATTATACAATAAGTTCTAATGTTCTAGTCATCCATTATTGCCTTCTCTTTCAGAACTGTTCTCCTATAGGACTTGGGCCAAAGGTTCAGGCAATATTACCCCAGACACATCACTATGGTAGAACAGTTCTCAGAGATTTAGTATTTCACATGATATAATGTGACATGATACTGGCTGATGGCAATAGTGTCTGCTGGAACGCTTGTAATTCTAATAGAAAAATATAGCTGACTGTTGTCATGGGGATATGGATTTCATCTTACATTATATTTTTGTAGTTACCTTTTCTGATAATAATGTAAATTTGTCTCTAAAGTGGAGGAAACAGATAAACCCTGAGGACATCACTAATTTTGCAAGGGTAATCACATACTACTAAATCTGCTCTGAGTATTGAACCTTGGACCATAAAGAGACAAAGTAAGTGTGTTCCTGCTGTGTCATCAAGACCCTACAATGAAAACACTTAAACTAATTTGATAAAGATGTCTTAACTACTAAGTTTTATGTTCCCCAAGTAAACACTGTCTATAAAGAAGATTCAAAAACATTTCATTAAGTTAATGAATTAAGTGGGTCATAAGGACTTGCTCAAAATATAAAGGTGCAATTCTAATTAGTCTATATCTTTACTCTTATAATTTCATTTTTCTTGCTGCAATAATGGCAAAGAATCTGGCTAAAAGGCTTCAAGAAAGTTAACATCCCCAGGTTTTACCTACTAACAGATAACTTAACACTGATTACATATCACAAGATAGACACAAGACTCAATGGAACAAAAGACTGGCACTTAAACTATTCTGCTTGATAACAGGATGAATAGGAACAGTTTTTTCCAAATAAAATTAACTCATTAACCCCTGGCGCCGTGTTTATGCGGCAGGAGGTGGTAGCCTACTTCTGAGCTCTGTAGAGTCAAGGTCATGTATGACACAATAAAGTGGGTAGTATTATAGAAAGGTAGACAGATGTAGCTTTACGATGATACCAAACAATATGGATGTTCTAGTTGCACTACAAAATACAGAGGGAAAAACGTAACTTTTTGGACTCGAGTTTTTTCCAGCCAAAATTCGCCCGAGGTCAGAATCCGATTTTGTGTCCGGATTTGAGACTTTTTGGCCTCAGATCTAAGACAGACCGGTCTGAACTGCACACAGACAGGTGAACCTTTGCAAAAAGTAGGATAAGATGGGCATTTAGAATAAAGAGTGGTCTCGACACAAAAATAATGGGTCCGTTAAGCAAAAAAAAAAAAAAAAAAAAAAAAAAAAAAAAAAGCTTTTACCCTTCTGCTCATGCTCAGGCAAAATAGCCAATCAAAAACGATGTTTCTAACAACTAGGCATTAGGTTAACCTAAAATGTCTTGGAGGTCGATGTATTAGGATGTATTCAGAAATAGCCCCCAAAATGGGTTTCCTACTCGCATTTCAGGTGAAAACGACTAAAACCTCCAGGGGTTAATGAGTTAAGATTAAGAGAAAGAAATACGCCACTGAACAACACCCCATAGCCAATATTCTATTATCAGCGCTTACCTATTTAGTTTTGTTTTCTCAGACTAATATTTGGCAAGCCAAGCTTTCACTACCCCACCACATTAATATAAGAGATTTCCTGACAGAAATAGAAATGATACCTGTATTTCCCTGGGTTGGTACTACTATTCTGTGCCTTACGAGGAGTCTGCACTACCATTCCTGGTCTGGATTTATCTGTCTTTATTGGTAAAGCCAGCTCATTACCTCCAGCCAAATCAGACACAAACTTGTCCCTCTCTGTGGGGCAGAACAAAATTAGGTCATCACAACATTTCTACAAACAATACTCTTGCCTGTACAGGCTTTACTATAAATCTAATTTAGAATTTCATTTCTTTCTTTCCTTATTGACAAGATATAAAATGTTCAATATATAAACAAATATTTTGTGATGAGAGTGCAAATAGTAACTGATGCTATAAAATGACAAATGTACATCTGTGTTTCAAATAATAATAATCTACACTTTCTATGGCCAGAATGAGACAGTGCATGCTCATCCACATATAACTCTTAAACACTGTATCTCTCTATTAGCATATCTAACCTTAATATATTATGCAAATTTTATAAAATGTGAGCACAGAAGTGCAGTGCCTCACTTTAGCAATACTACAGTCCATTTCAGCATAGTCTGGATAGTTATGCAGCTTTATAACAAAAAGTACTTTAACAAATTAAAAATGATAACTACAGACCTTGACAACAAGATGGCTCTGTTAATTTGGGCCATTAAATGTTAATTTCAGTTAGAAATATAAGCTTTAGCAGATGATAGTTGAGGTGGAAATTCCTGTAGAGATTGGCAATTTTAGCAAGTCACTGTAGGTAAACAGAAATAGACAATACAGTAAATCCTCTCAATTTGAGACTGCCCCTTCTGCCTCCCCCCAAAAATGGTCCCTCAAGACAGACTGTCTCTCATAACAGGTTTGTATAAAAAAAGCAGTTTTCATAGTTGAATTTCAGCACTGTTTAAGAAGGAAAAATAACCACAATCACTGAACATATATTCTATTCTTTATTCATAGTTCTTATTAAAATATTGCATGCATTCTTCTGAAAACAGATATTGCAATAAAAGATATATATTAACTCTATAAGCAATGGCTGCACCAATTTGAACAGGCAATGGCTTGGTGTGTAGGATGTAATTACTGTAACATCAAAAAAAGCAACAAACAACACAATCCTTTGAAAATAACAATCGAATCCAGGAAACAATTCTCACTGGCTGGTTTAATAGACAAAGTCCTCATTCACCCCAAGGCATGACGGATTAACTCCAAACAACTTATGTGACAACTACCTTGACTTCGGCACTACAATGGCTGTTTGTGACATGAACTTTAGCCTGGTTTACAGTCCATAACATATGACACTAAATGCTTGACCTGCCAAATTTAAAACTGGTAGGCCACCTTGTTTGTCCTTTTTTTATTAGAACAGTCTTTATTTTTTTCAAGTGGTCATGATTACAAAGGATTAAATAAAGGTCAGTGGTGTTTGTCTCTGTTTTCACGATACGGTCATATCATTCGAACAATCTGCATGTACTTTAGTCTGGTTTACAATCTATAACATATGACACTACTAGTATGACCAGTACAGCTTCAGAAATCAGTAGCCAGCCTATTTTCTAAAATATTTTTAGAACAGCCTAAGTGGCCATTATTACCAAGGATTAAATAAAGGTCTGTATTTATCTCTGTTTTTGTGATGCAGTCATTCATAGCAGTGTCAAAATGCATATTTCGCAAAGGCATCATGGTCGCTGGTTGTGTTCAGCAGGTGGTCACTCATGACAGTGCATTTATATAATAATGTCAATCTGTGCATTACAATTGTGGTTGTAAATGACAGATGGTTGCTCATAGCAGGTTTTATTGTAATAACTGCCCTAGGTTTACACTGATTCTGCTAGAAATAACAAGGGTTCCACAGAATGCAGTTGCTCACTTGCTAACTATGCTATTATGTACCCACATGCAAAAACCTAACAACAAAAACAAAATGCAGAATGCAGGCTTGACAAAAATCTCAAGAATTGATACACTGCAAAAACCCATGTTCATAAGTAACAAATCTTGCTGGATTCTCTTTCCTTAAAGGGATGGATATTGTATTTACTGCAATACTAGCTTCACATTCAGTGTTATTACTGCATGATGGTATTAAAGAAAATAAAGCCAATTTTGAACTAAAGCAATCAGCAATGGCTGCACTGCAATGGGCCACAATTTCCTAAGGAAGACCTTAAGAAAACATTGTGTTGAGAACCTGCAATAAGGAGAAAATGAACATTTTGGGTTCAGAGCACCTCCAAATGATGACATGGAATGCTGAAAATTATGGTACAAGATAAATCTGGTTGAAATCCAACATTATTAAGTAAATGATGCCACATAAATCAAAGTTAGGAGCACTGGCAATCAAGGGCATTAAATCTTCTAAATTATATAACAGAATATTGGACATTCATCTCATTCAAGGTTAAATCATTATAAAGCTGCATGCCAAATTTAGCTGAAATCCAACAATCCTTGGTAAAGTAATCCTGTAGAACTTAAAGTCAGAAGTATGGCCAATCAGGCACCTGAACTCACATACATAACGTTACGGAATGCAAGAAATCAGACTTCTTCAAGGTCTTATCAATATGAAAATGACATGTTAAATTTAGTTCAAATTCAACATTCCTCAGTCACATTATGAAACAGACACAGATGTTGTGGAATGTATGAATTTACGAAAGGGCTCTGTTGACTTCCTCAAGATTCAAAAGTGCATAGTATCCATGTTTGATATCAGATTTGCCATAATTCAACATAGAACCTACTACTTTAAAGGGGAATTTTGGTTCTTGTATGTAAATAGGATCACATAGGTAACTTGAAAAAATAGTTATATTACAAAATATGCAGTATAGCTAAGATGGTACATGGTCCCACTGAGTCACATCAATTTCATTTATTAGTTAAAAGATCAAAGATTCTGTAAAGTTTCGTAATTATCCTTAAATCTGAGTACAAGCTGCTTTATAGGCAATAGATGATGCGACGATGTGCTTCCCAACTAAAAATGTTTAATTTTCAGGTTAAAAGAATAAGCTTTCATCTTAATCAATAAAAAGATTGTAAAAGTATTCACAACAAACCAATATTTGGCAATGGCCTCTTTTCCATGTAAATTTGTGATCTAAAGCTATAAATCAAAGTTTGTTTACTGCAAAGAATTGTTTGATCAAATAAAAGTGCTAATAAACATTCATGGTTTGCTTTTTATATAAAGGTAACAAATAAAACCAGTCCTAAATATCAAGATATCTTCATCAGGTTCTAAGTTTTGTGTGTAAAATAAAATTTTAATCAGAACCTAATTAATCACAAGGTTTCTTCATTGAGGTACCTTCATTTGACATGGGACACCCTGGAATGATTGCCCTTTGCATCAGGATATAAAGAGCAGTGTCAGCAACCTTCTCTTGGCCATCTACTGATGGTTCCCTACCAGTACCCCTGAGTACAGCAGCCTTTACCACATGGGCAATTGTCTCATTCCACAGTTCCTTCAGCCAACTGAAATAATTTTACTACAGTAAAGTGTCTCATATCTGAATCCAAACAAGTCATAGGCAAACATAGATTTCTGAATCTGCAATTAACTTACCAAACAAACTGACCATTTTTATTATCTGTCTATACAAACATACTTTATTGTCCAACCAGGGTTTAGAATTTATTGTACAGAATTGTTACACTAAGAAACACAAAAAGAAACCTCATTAGGTACAATATTGTATTGGGTCAATTACACAATTATGCCAACAATCAATACATACATACACAGATATAAACACATACCAGTCATTACCTGATTCCCATGACAAATGCTTTTCCAATGGATGACACAACAAGGTGATATTCAAAATTTTGCATTAATTCATTTCATAAATCAACCATAGACCTTTGATATAGTGAATATGAAACATATTGAACACTACCTCACAATGGTTAATATAAGGTTATGGTTAAGTGGTTTATAAAATGTTATTTTCTGCACAACAAAGGTCAATACTTGCATATTATTTGAATTAGTGTATTGCCATATGTTACTCAACTTCTAGCATGTGCCCATACATATGGATCACCAATTAATACTGTCAATGGCAAAGGTGTGAGGATCATGTAATTGACAAGTGTTAGGCCTAATCTCTGTCAGTTATCCGAAGGCCACCATATATCATGTACAAAATTCAAACTGTAATATCATACAGATTTTTCAGCCGGTTTTCTAAAATTTTCTATACGCACTAAAAATACACAAATTTTCACTCAGTAAGTGTCAACATGCAATATTTTGTTTTTATATGATGTTATATGCTTACAAGTTGAATGTAGTCTGCTATAGTGTTAGGACAATTACCTAAAACTGCAGTAATGCAATGATATCGGTAAAATTGGTCATAAGTAAACATTGTCAACTTTAAAAAAAATCATGCCAAATTAGTTAGCAACAGTACAAATAATAACAATCAGATTTAAATATACATCATAACTGTTTAAAGTATAACTGTTAACTTTAACTCAGCATTCCCTAACAGAGAGATACATGCATCAGTGTAATGCACTCATTTACCAGTAACTTGTGTATTAACTATATAATGCAGGTCTTGCTAGAACTAATGAGGAACTTATCATACCTTCTCTCTCATTCAAATACTAATACAGATTAATATGTACATAAAGATATCCAAGGCTTTAATCATACCATTCTCTCACTCAAATACTAATACAGATTAATATGTACATAAAGATATCCAAGGCATTAATCATACCATTTCTCTCACTCCTATACTGAGACAGATTAATACATACATCGAACTATCAAAAGTTTAATCACTCCTTTTCTCTCACTCCTATACTGAGACAGATTAATATTTACAGAACTTACTTATAAATAGCCACAGATCTCTTAGCATCTATGGGACATGAGAGGAAAATTTCTGGACCAAAAACAACATCTGGCAGTCCTAGTTTGGTCAATCCATCATTCAGTCTCTGCCAGATACACACCAACCATTCCACTGCCTGCAACAATACAATCATAAAGTATACAGCTGTACTACATCATTGCAAACAGACTTAAAAGATTTACTGCTACATGTTGTTGTTGTTGTAGGATTAAATGCCACTTTTCAGCACAAGATAGGCTATACATAGCTAAAACAACTTGGCACCCATATATATTATTGAATATGACAGTAGTTGTCATATCTGTTTTGATTCTATAGTTATGCCTTTGGAGGTCCATATTGTTTTTCTTTTAATTTGGGAATGCATGACTGATGCTTTGCATCTTTGTTTAGAATTAGTGTAGCACATTTTTGCTGAGGTGCTTTTGTGATATAAATGCTTAAGTATGCTTTAACAAAATAATTACATTTAGATTTTCAAGTATTTCAGTGATCAAGATATACCACTGTTTGTGTTGGTTCAAGCTACATACAGTTTTATAATTCCAGAAAATAAGAGTATGACAGAAGTGAAAAAAAAAATGGCCTAATATGATGTCAACAATAGGAATGATTCTGCCAAAACTGGAACTGTAGGCATCTCTTGCATTTAAGCCAACAATAATTTAGCATCCATTAAGAAATGAATATCCTACCTTAAATAACTGACTATCAGGTTCAGGAACACAGCCTCCATTTATGTGAATTAACTGCCGAAGCAACCATCTGGCAAGAAAATTTCTCATAGGTTCTATATCAATACGGAAATGTACCCATCGAAACCGCTGCTGTATAGACAAGTCAAGACCCGTGGACCTGTGGTAAAAGTAATCATCAAATTTTAACTAAAACAAGTCCATCCATTGCAATTCTATATTGATGTCAAAATAAAAACTCAGATATGCTATTGTGTATTGTCTTGATGGATCTGGAGAAATCATTCCCTCACTAAATAAGGTAATTATTACTATTATTATTATTATTATTACTGAATTCTGTTGAACACTATCTTTCCACTTTGAATTTGATTACTGACTCTAATATGTATGTATGTATTTATGTATGTATATGTATGTATGTATGAATGTATGTATAGGGTTTAATGGCACATCAGCACAATATTAGCTAAACAGTGCCAATTAAAACTTCAGTTCTAAAAATGTACAGATAAAGAACCTTTGAAATAAATATATACATACTGTACAGTGTACTTCAAGATAAAAGATAAAAGGTAAAGAAGATTATTCACTAATATATCATATTCAAGTTTATACAATCAATAATAAATGACATATCCTAACAGAAAAAAAAAACCAAAAGAAAAAAAATCTTTGTTTCTAGTTCCCAAATCACCCTATTTATGTCTGGTGACTATAATATTTTTCAACCATGCAGAAAAATAAAGAATTCCAGATTATCTGAATGTTGTGAGCAGTTCATATTCATTTTGTTCATAGGTAACAATATTCAGACATCATGCTTATCAAGATGCATACTATTTCTCCCAAAATTGTTCAAGCAACTACTGGACATAGAATAGAAATCATGATGCAATAATTGCAGTTTGCACACAGTTTCCTAACTGTCAACTTAAATTTATAGCAAGTTACAGACAAATGCAAATTATTAATTTAAAAGTAATTATACCGAGAGTGCACATCTATCTGTTGTAGAAGATCATGTTAAGTAATACTGACAAGGTCTTTTCTTAAAGGAATCAAATTAGGTCATGTGAAAATAGTTCATTTTTGGTAAGAAGAGGAGGAAAAATGAGTAAAACAAACTTATTTCAACAGAACAACCCAAATTTTCTTTGGCATGAAAATGGAAAGACAAGTATTAATTTCTGAAGGTCTAAGGCAAATAGATATAATCAAATATAACAAACCTTGTTTTATTCATTGCAGCTATGAGATAGAAGTTCTCAGAAAAGAAGTATGTTTCCCATACATCTCCCATCTCTGAAATCAAAGAATTGAGAATACAGGTGTGTCCATATATTACTATAGTAAACAGGATCAAAGGAATAAACATAACTTGGGAGATACTGGTAATCATGTTACTTTTTTATGACCATAAACAAAACACCATTATTACTCTAAATATTTATAAATGTTTTAAGTATTTTCTTCTCTTTATCACCATTTTCATTTATGCCCAATAGTAATTACAAACTGCTAACAGCTGCCTTGCTAGGTGCTCAGCATTAAGAGGTTAGTGTTAGGAATGGTTGGCCTTGTGTCAGGATAATGTGACTGGGTGGGCACTGACAACAGATCTGGATCTGTGCAAGTTGCAGATGGGACTTGAATTATAAGCAAGTACGTACAGTACTTGAATTCTGAAGAAAGTGGACATGTACCATATAGTGGGTTTTTTGTAGCCTGGGGTGGGGGAGGAAGATCTCAGATACAGAGATTGCAAAAAAACAGATTATGTTACAGTTTATTATCTGCTGAAATAAATGTGGCCAAAATTTGTATCAGTTGGTGAAAATCTGAAATACAAAAGCCAGGAAAACCCAAAACATTTTATGACACAGACATTTGCCCTCCGGACATTTGCCTTTCCATGAAATTTTGAAAAAGAGAACAGTTGTTCCATTGATAAATTGGATGATAGGTCATTTGCCCTCCCATGCATTTCCATCATGTATATTAATCCCCTCCCCCTCATTGCACTTAAAACAACATTGCCTCCTTCCTTGTCAGAAAAGAGAAGTGAATTAGATGTCAAGAAATGAAATAAATCATAGGGCAAATGACCAACCCAGAAAATTACAGATAAGACTGAAAATCTAATGCCTGCAACTAATTCTGGATCTGACGCAACACTAATGTCTTGTACAAGCATTGAAATGTATAATTTATTCAGATATTAATTTCTTTTTTGACAAAAATTATTCTTCTTAAGATTTTCAAGGATCTTAAGAAGGATGGGGGCACATGTCCAAGCAGTGAAATTAAATGGAGGTGGTGGGGTGCTCTGTTTGAGCATGGGACATGTGTTCAAAAATGTCCATTCAATAAAACTGTATCACAGGGCAACTGATCTACACTGCAAATTGGGGGAGGGGGTTGCATTTATGTCTTATTTGCAAAATTTATGGGAGCACAAATGTCCTGGAGTCCATCTAATGGAAAGTACAATTGTACCAATAATTTCATTTGCATGGAGTTAGACTGATGTGTTAATTAAATGACATAATCTAGTCATCTGATTTGTTCCTCCTGATTTTTCCTTGACTGAATGAGAAGTAATTTTGACTTGCTCTCAATAGAACGCAATGTAGTCCTAAGTAGTCGGTGTATACTACAAAAACACTTTTTGCTCAAGGTATACTGCTGCTTTGTTTCTATTATAATAAACACAATCACACACCCATGTGTTGTGAATGGCAATATGTTACCAACATTCTTGGTTTTTCTGGAAGCTCACTAATTTAAAATACATGGAAGAGCATGATGCAACAGCATGCATCTGTTCTATTGACTTGCCAGGACCTTATTATTGCATGATACATTTTGTTTGCAACTCTGCAGACCTGGGCTTGATTGCCAGTTTCAGCTTGTGCAACAGTAATGGGTCAACCATGCAAGGTCAAGTTTTTCCAGGTTCTCTGGTTGGATCTATCTCACTGACCACACTGTGCAAACATCTAAATTGTCAAATTTACATAATATATGTTGTGAAAACATGTAACATTAACATAACTTACCATGATAAGAGAAGGCATGCTGGTGTCCTCTATGTTCTATGTGACTCAGTAGAGCCCCAAGAACCTCTGACATCTGGACTTGCTCAAGACTGTACAGGACCAGGATGGGAACATGACTGCCAACATGGTCAGACTTGATTGGTACCATGCAGCCTGCCAAGGATCAAAATAAAACTTAAAATATTTGTGATGGCTTCCAATTAGTTCCTGTTTATTTGAAGGCTCAATACGAAACTAAGTGTAATGACAATAAGGCCTGGGTAAAGCAATGCTGTATAAAATATGACCTTGCCCACAAGGCTGAATGAATAAGCAAGCATGTCACAAAAAGATCTAAGTTTCATAATGGTTCAACCAAAATATGAACAAAGCCCCTCACGATGTTTGGGAAATATAAAAATAAATGAAAAACTGTAAACAAAAGCTTAATGCAAATTTTTGATGACTATGACCTTGACTCTATGTTTAAAGAGGTGAGTCATTAAATAACCCAAATACTAATACTACTAATAATGAGAATGACTTTATTTATTTACTGTAACTCAATTATTTACAGAGACTAATTGCTCTAAGGTATTCTTAATCACATCACACAAATGTCTTATCTTAATAATGATTCATGTCAATTATGAATGGAGTCCATTCAAAGGGCTAGAAAATATAAGCAAATGCAAAAAACTTTACCCAAAAACCTTGACACAAATTTTCTAGAACTGTGACCTTGACCCCAACATCAAAGGAGCAACCATGCATGTCTTAGTTTCAGAATGCTGCATGCCAAGTATCATGAGAATTTACCACTGGGTAAAAATCTGTGACCAAAACCTGAATTGTTGATGATGACAATTGTACTGTCAAAGATTTACTTTGTTTTGTTACTTTGTCCATAAAGTCTTAACAATGTGTACGGTTTAATGATACATAAGCATAAGCCTGGCTATATAGTGCCAATTAAAAGTTATGTTAAAAAATTGTAAAGGTAAAAATTTACAAGAACAGTATTCAAATTTAGCTGCTGTGGTGGCCATATTGGATGCAAGATTGGCACCTTTTTCACTGAGGACCAAGTAGACATCATTAGAAGTCATTTGGTAAAAACCCCATGTCAACAGGACCATTGATTCAGTGAGAATAGTGATAAGATTTTCAAGCTGGACATTGCTGCAGCCATAATGGATATACAGTAGGCACCATTTTCATTTCAGGACAACTAGGTATAATTAGAAGTCTATTTGTGAAAACCCCATGTTGATATGGCCATTGTGAAAACCTCACATTGATATGGCCATTGTGAAAACCTCATGTTGATATGGCCATTGTGAAAACCCCATATTGATATGGCCACTGTGAAAACCTCATGTTGATATGGCCATTGTGAAAACCTCATGTTGATATGGCCATTGTGAAAACCTCATGTTGATATGGCCATTGTGAAAACCTCACATTGATATGGCCATTGTGAAAACCTCACGTTGATATGGCCATTGTGAAAACCTCATGTTGATATGGTCATTGTGAAAACCTCATGTTGATATGGCCATTGTGAAAACCTCATGTTGATATGGCTATTGTGAAAACCTCATGTTGATATGGCCATTGTGAAAACCTCACATTGATTTGGCCATTGTTAAAACATGTTGATATGGCCATTGTGAAAACCTCATGTTGATATGGCCATTACAAAAACCTCACCGAGTGGCCGAGTGGTCTAAAGCGCTGTCCGTTACGGATCACTGCCATCTCACCTCTGTCTGCGTTGGTTCGAGTCTAAGATTCGGCGAATGTGGATATGTGAGAGAGCTTGCCAGTAGCTTCTCGTGGGTCGGTGGTTCTTTCCGCGGATTTCCCGGTTTCTTCCTCCACCATTAATACTGGCCGCCATGTATAGCCTATCGTGTGCTGAAAAATGGCGTTAAGCCCCACAACAACAACAACAACAACAACAACAAAAACCTCATGTTGATATGGCCATTGTGAAAACCTCATGTTGATATGGCCATTGTGAAAACCTCATGTTGATATGGCTATTGTGAAAACCTCATGTTGATATGGCCATTGTGAAAACCTCACATTGATTTGGCCATTGTGAAAACATCATGTTGATATGGCCATTGTGAAAACCTCATGTTGATATGGCCATTGCGAAAACCTCATGTTGATATGGCCATTGTGAAAACCTCACGTTGATATGGCCATTGTGAAAACCTCACGTTGATATGGCCATTGTGAAAACCCCACGTTGATATGGCCATTGTGAAAACCCCACGTTGATATGGCCATTGTGAAAACCCCATGTTGATATGACCACTGTGAAAACCCCATGTTGATATGGCCATTGTGAAAACCCCATGTTGATATGGCCATTGTGAAAACCTCACGTTGATATGGCCATTGTGAAAACCTCACGATGATATGGCAATTGTGAAAACCTCATGTTGATATGGCCATTGTGAAGACCTCACATTGATATGGCCATTGTGAAAACCTCATGTTGATATGGCCATTGTAATAACCTCATTGATATGGCCATTGTGAAAACCTCACGTTGATATGGCCATTGTGAAAACCTCACGTTGATATGGCCATTGTGAAAACCTCACACTGATATGGCCATTGTGAAAATCTCACGATAAGGTCATCGTGAAAACCTCATGTTGATATGGCCATTGTGAAAACCTCACATTGATATGGCCATTGTGAAAACCTCATGTTGATTTGGCCATTGTGAAAACCTCATGTTGATATGGCCATTGTGAAAACCTCACATTGATATGGCCGTTGTGAAAACCTCATGTTGATATGGCCATTGTGAAAACCTCATGTTGATATGGCTATTGTGAAAACCTCATGTTGATATGGCTATTGTGAAAACCTCATGTTGATATGGCTATTGTGAAAACCCCATGTTGATATGGCCATCCATTTAGAGCAGTAGAGATAATATTTTTAAGATGACCACCATGGTGAAAATATTGAAAGCACAAATATTTGAAAGCACAATCTCAATCTGACCAGAAATCTAAAAGAAGTAGTAATAACAAAGATGGCCATTGTGATGGTCAAATTGGAGTTCAGATATGCAGTGTCTTCATTAATGACCAACTGGACATCACAAGTCTTTCAGTGGAAACCCCATGCTGATATGACCATTCATTCAAATGTTGTGATAACAAGATTTTCAAGACAGTCACTGTGATGGCCCTATTGCATGTCTGAGCTGCACCATTTTCAATTAGGACATAGTGGATGCCAGACTGGAACCATTTTTCTTTAGAACCAACTAGACCTCATAAGAAATCTTCTGAAATCCCATGTTAAAATGACCACTCCAGAGGAGTGGTGATAACAAGACATTTTGTTCATTTTTTGACAAGGCTGTTGTGGAAGTCATATTAGACTCCAAATTGCCCCTTTTTTCATTTAACCCACCTAGATTTCATAAGATGCCTCCTGGTCAAAAACCCATGACAAATATGATTTTTCATTCAGAAGGAGTAGTGATAACAAGATTTTCAAGACACCAAATCAACACTGTCATTTTCATTTAAAACCAACTAGATGCTGTAAGAAGTCTTTTAGTGAAAACTCATGCTGACATATCCATCCATTCAGGAGAAGTAGTGATAACAAGATTTTCAAGATGACTGCTGTAGAAGACAGACTATTACAAATAAATTTAAACATGTCATCTTACAAGATGAATGATATAAGGAAAACATGTTAAAATGATTTTAATTTCTGCAGTAACAGGCCTGAGACCTCTCACCAAGATGACATTTGCCTTAATCGCCAAACACAAGTATAGTTGGCCAAGAAATATGGTCAGTAGGATGCCATTTACAGAAATTTCCCCTACGCCACTGACTCTACACAGTAAGAATGCAACTGTTTCAAGGTTTCTCTTGTTGTCTTCTGACATACTTGATAACACACCAGCATCAGAAGTCCAATAATGAAAGGTCCATGTGTCAAGGTATTTTTTATTAGAGTTGGTCATATTCTGTTCAGAGCTCAATTTGAGATTACAATGTGTACACGTTTTTCAACTTTTAGGAATGGCAATAATATTTGATGGCAGAATGGTGTGATTTGTACAAATCTGAAAGGTTTTCAACCAGGACACTTTCTGTAAAACCTTGTCAAATTCTAGTGCTTTTTGTGAACTCATTTAAAAGACATTCCATTTTTAGTATTGGCCATATCTGATGGTAAATTGGCATCACTTGTGTAAATCTTAAAATCCTCAATGCCATAATTCTTTCTGTCACATTTGGTCATATTCTGAAAAAAACAGTTCTGATATCAAGTGGTTAAATTTTGTTCTATTTTAAGCAGTGGTTGCCATATTTGAGAGTGGATAAGCATCATTTGGATAAATATGAAAGGTCTTCATGCCAAAATGTTTTCTGTCAATGTTGGTCATATTCTTTGGGTGGTTTGGAGAAAAAAGTTGTTTAAATATTTGTGTATTTTTCATAACAGTGATCACATATGCTGGTGAATCAGCACAATTTATAAAAATTTGAAAAGTCTTCATGCCAGAGCGACTTCTGTTGAATTTGATAGTATTCTGTTCAGCATTTCTTTTACAAGCTGTTTAAAGGATGATTTGCTTCATGTTTGGTAATGTTGACCATATTTTCAAGTACTCCCTACCTTGCTGTTTCAGCATTCTGACAAAGTCCTTGTGAGAGAAATCTTTATGCAAATGAACATGGATTACTTTGACTTCTTTTCCTGAGTCTGTTTCTCTCTCCTGAAATTTAATAGAGTATATTCAATGACAAAATTATTCATATTAAATGTGTGCTGGGCAACTGCATAACATTATTCACATAAAATGTGTGCAGGGCAACAACATAAAATTGTTTATATCAAACGTGTGCTGGGCAGCTGTATAACATTATTCATATAAAATGTGTGCAGGGCAACAACATAAAATTATTCATATTAAATGTGTGCTGGGCAACAACATACACTTATTCATATTAAATGTGTGCTGGGCAACTGCATAACATTATTCAAATAAAATGTGTGCAGGGCAACAACATAAAATTATTTATATTAAATGTGTGCTGGGTAACTGCATAACATTATTCAAATAAAATGTGTGCTGGGCAAAGACATACAATTATTCATATTAAATGTGTGCTGGGAAACTGCATAACATTATTTATATAAAATGTGTGCAGGGCAACAACATAAAATTATTCATATTAAATGTGTGCTGGGCAACAACATACACTTATTCACATTAAATGTGTGCTGGGCAACTGCATAACATTATTCAAATAAAATGTGTGCTGGGCAATGACATACAATTATTAATATTAAATGTGTGCTGGGAAACTGCATAACATTATTTATATAAAATGTGTGCTGGGCAAAGACATAAAATTATTCATATTGAATGTGTGCTAGGCAAGAACATAAAATTATTCATATTAAATGTGTGCTGGGCAACAACATAAAATTATTCATATTAAATGTGTGCTGGGCAACAACATAAAATTATTCATATTAAATGTGTGCTGGACAACAACATAAAATTATTTATATTAAATGTATGCTAGGCAAAAACATAAAATTATTCACATTAAATATGTGCTGGCCAAGAACATAAAAATTATTCATAGTAGATGTGTGCTCAGCAAGTATATAAAATTATTCATATCAAATATGTACTGGGCAACTACATAAAATTATTCATATTAAATGTGTGATGGGCAAAGACATAAAATTATTCATCCTAAAAGTGTACTGCGCAACAACATAAAATTATTCATATTAAATTTGTACTGGGCAAGAACATCCCATGTCAGGATACAGTATGTAATAGCATGAATGCAATCTCCCACAATATTTCAAGAAACTGTCTTCCTACAAACGTCAAATCTTCAAGTTTATCTTTATATGGATGATTAAATTTTTTTTAAAATCCTGTTCCAAACAGTCATGTTAAAACTTGGAAGACCATGATATGAGGAAATTCAGCTGTTTTCATCCTGCATGGTAGCTGTACAGTAAAATGGATGTCTTAAGCAACACTTATAAACAGAGAGAATGCACACTAGAAATTTGCACTGTATTTGCCAAGACATAATATAATTTCTATTTCACTTTATTCTTGAGATATTAAGCAAATTACAATTCCTTTGGATAAATGACTTTATTCATCTTTAGCTCTGTAGGATATATGCATTTTAAATTAAACCATATTGTAAAAAGAAAAAAGAAAAGAAAATCTCTACAAGTACTTGCCGCAATGTGCTGGGCCAATCTCTTGATAAGTTCTGTCTTTCTTGTGCCTTTTGGACCATAAAATATTACACTTTTATACTGATCAAGCTGAAAATGAAGAAACAAATTTCGGGAGTAAAATACATTTCTTCAGTATAACTTACTTGATCATAACACATCAGGAGTACAACCACTACCATGCAAATCCAGTCCTCCCAACCTTATTCTCAGCAACAAAAGTGACAAGTCATGTGCTCACCTAGGTGGAAGTCAGATAAGAGTGAACTCCCCTTCTTTGGACCAGCACCAATTCCATCCATATTCCAAATGTCTGATACTACTGGACTGAATGTGCATGCTCTGTCAGGTTTTAATGTCATTGTGAAGGAGGATGTGGCCATATTATCATCAGGTATGTGTTATCAAATAGCATACTTTGATTCAAAAATTGGTCTTTTCTTCAAATACATTACTCAATCTAATGCAACATAACGGCTGTTCCATTTAAACATACATGGTAGCCAGGGAAAGCAGTTTTTAAAAAATATATCCCATGGTACTTTGATTTCACAGAGTTCATATTAAAATGATAAGAAAATTCTAAACTGCATCTATGGGTGAGTAACCCACTTTAAGAGTGCCTTCCCTGGGTCCCCTGTATGTATTAATGGAACAACCCTAATGTGTAAGAGAGGGAGGGAATTACATCCCCTTACCCCAGAAAAGTGTGTGTTGTATGTGTGTGGATTTTTAATGTAGCTTTAACAATTTGAGTCATATTGCTACAATGTCTGCAGCGCAGCAGTTTATAGTGATGTCAAGCACCTGGGCATCATGCCGCAGACATGTGGCATCATATCCCACCCAGTCACATTATCCTGACACAAGGACGACCAGTCCTAACACTAACCTCTTAATGCTGAGTGGCAAGTGAGGCAGCTGTTAGTACCATTCTTATAAGTCTCTGGTATAATTCAGCTGGGGTTCGAACCTGTGACCTCCTGCATCTGAGGCAGATGCTCTAACCACTTAGGCTGCCAGAGCGGTCTTTACCCCAGAGAAGGTCAAACATCTGGTCCCCGATGTACATGATGCAGCATTAAGTTTTAAGTCTGGTGAGATATAATACTTTGGGTTATGATGTAGATATGCCTGCAGGCAGCTTGTGGAAAAATTACCCTCCCATCAATTCAGCAGAAGTAGAATGCTGCTGAATGAACCAGGAACATAACTTGTTTGAATGTCAACTGGTCTTTTTTTGTCAACAGATTGACAGATGCAGGAACATTTTAAGTTGCCAATGATGCCTACCTACTGATGACAGGTCACCTCATAAAGATGAATTTCACTTTTAAGTGGGTCAAAGAAAAATTTGCTCATATCAACCCCCACCACTTATTTTGACATCTGCATATGATGACAATATTACTCCAAGTCTGATGATGTCGAAATAAATGGGTAGGACTGTACTTCTTGGCAAGAGCAGACATAAATAACTGATGTATGGATGGAATTTTGGTGACAACCCTTCCACCAATGAAGAGATCACTCTTGTCTAACTGTCACCTGGGTAAGAAGATGATGTTTGCAGCTAAGAATTAGCTTGGAAGGACTGGATCTGCAAGGTAATGTTGTGTTCCAAATGTATTATGATTGGGTAATGTATCTGAAGAAATATTGCATCTACATAGTAATTATAACCATAACAAAAGCTAATTCCGATAATATGCATAAGAAATACAAAAAATGCATAAAAATGTTTATTATCTCTATAACCTGAAAGCAAATGCTTAGCTACATGAACCAGATGTACAACAAACCCTTTTTAAAAATTATTTGTGGGAAGCACTATATTGTTTCTACAGGAATAAATTTTGTAAGTTTTCAAATTATAATCAAACAAAGATTTAAAAAAGTACAGAATCTTGCAACCACCTGGCAGAGTGTATGCACACTGTACATAACTTAAAGGCCTTCCTTTTTTATTTACAAACATTTGCTGTGTTTTGCACATGTCACAGTTCATCTCACATTAAAAAGCTTTTTAAAAGCCACACAATTTTTGACCATATAAGTGGAAGAAAAGGACCAAATCAATGAAGATGATTTAATTGTACAAAGGGATACCAATGACAACTAATTAGATTTATGCCATACCTGAATGATA
Organism: Megalonaias nervosa; assembly: GCA_016617855.1. Classification (NCBI taxonomy): domain Eukaryota; kingdom Metazoa; phylum Mollusca; class Bivalvia; order Unionida; family Unionidae; genus Megalonaias; species Megalonaias nervosa. Next base: position 95,701 of record JAECUM010096182.1, on the reverse strand, counting down.
TATACATATTGAATGATAAGGTTATCTTAAGTAAATATTTTTTAACAAATGTACTTTACATACAATCTTCAAAGTTGGGTCCAACTGCAGACTAAATCATCCCATATCTGACATCACATAATGCACCGGCAGATTTGGGTCTATGCATTTGTTCGGAGTAATCAGTAGAACAAACAACATAGACCTTGATCTGTCTGCACATTATGTGATGGCAGATCAGAGCCTATGTTGTTTGCAGTTAGACATGATTTATACACAACTACACCTGCAGATCTGGCTCTGTGTAGTTTGTTAGGAGTAATCAGTAGAACAAATAACAGACTTTGATCTGCTGGTGCATTACGCAACAGCAGATCAGGGTTTGTGTTATTTGCAGTTGGACCTGACTTATAAGTATTAAAGTATATATGGTAGTTATCCAAACAAAATTGTTTTTAAACAGCTCTGATCTGGTTAATTAATGTAACATCTTTCAATTCTTCATGACGATTTGATCGTCTCAAGCTGTCTTATAATTATAGTGCTATGATATAATTATCTGAACAATGTTGAATAAATAACTAATGTATTACAGACGTGGCATTTTTCACTTTGTAACATTTGGATTCATTAAAGTTTTTAAACTTGTCAATCACAAAAATGTACAAAAGTCTTCACTAAACGATGTACTGTAATGTAAGACTGTATCCTACCAGCCTGAGGTAGTTTTGTAACACTGTGACTGGAAAGAGCAGATCATAGGCAATTGAATCACAACTCTGAGGAGCATCTGCAAAATAAAATGAAGATTTCAAATGTATTATTTGGAAAATTCCAATTATGAGCTATGTTAGCATATCCACAAAATTCAAGATGCATGCATGCAGCCAAGTGTGTGCATGTGTGCATGCATGTGTGTGCGTGCACGCATGTGTGTGTGTGTGTGAGTGTCCATCATAATGAAAGAAATTATAAATTCAATCCTGCAATATTTACTTGTAATTGTGTATTCCCACTGTCTTCACAATTTATGTAATAGATCACCTGAAATTGATGATTCCAACCAGAAGTTTGTGAAACAAATATCTGTATATTTGCATGTTTTTACCAACATCCACACTTTCAGCTTCTTTGGATACATCCATGACAGCACATTCACTCAAATATACAATAATAGCAATTACACAATTTCAAAGGTTCCAAAGGAAAGGGCAGGGTGGAGGGTGGGGGCTGGTCAAACTGGAAACCAAATGTATATCGTGGCACTTTACATCATGCACCAGTTTTCCAGACTGTCAATGACTCCAGAAGGACACAGAACTGACAGACAGATGGAGAGATAAAGGTGATCACAATATCCTCAAAATATGCTTTGAAAGCACTGAGAAAAGCACAGAAAAGATATTGGTCCCTCTGATGAGCAACTATTATTTCTTGTAAGCAGTGGGCATGCTTATCACTCTATATGATCTCAACATAATGCTACTAAATCCAAAAATAATTTTTTGGAGGGAAAGTGGTCTCAAGCGCTCACCTTTAAAGATCATTGCCATTTCGCCTGGTCAGCATGGGTTCGAGTCTCAGGTTTGTCCAATGTGGGTATGTGAGAAAGCTGCCAGTAGCTTCTCATGTGTCAGTAATTCTTACAGGTTTTCCCAGGTTCTTCCTCCAACAATTATACTGACCACCACATTTAGCCTATCTTGCACTGAGAAATGGCGTTAAGTACAAAACAACAACTTTTTTGGCATGATGCATAGCATATCCTAAGCGATATTTTAACAGTTTTTGAAATATTAATCTACATATTAGGATATTCTGAGTTTTCACAATAAAACTAAAAAAAGAATAAGGTAAGTTGATCTAGTAAGCAGCCAAAAAAAACTACACCATATGCTATAAAATACTGTGATACCCTTCTATACTGAACCTATTTTCAATTTCAGTACAAAATACCGATATGTATGGTAGCTTCCTACAATATTACAGGGTCTATGGTATCACAGTATTCTAAGTTTTCTGTATTTTTCTGCATAATGCCACCTATCATGTGATTATCTTTTATACACTGGATGACCATAAGTTATTAGTTCTGCATCACCCATTGATTGTGGGAAAATATCTGGATCAATGGTGAGTACAGTATTTTAATAATGCACTCATGAATATCACTCTTTCCAAACATGCCACTCCCCTGTCACAGTGATTACAGATGCATTGCTTTAATTCTCTCAGATAAGTTTCTGTTGGTGGAAGGCACAGGTGGCAGAATGAGGGCCATGAAAGTAACATCTATTTTTCAAGTTCATTTACACTTGATGCAATATATACATCAAGTTTCCAACATTAGGACAAGTATATGCCATCATACAGATATGGTTTTTTTAATATTACCATGATATCAGAGTAACTCCAATTGCATGACCCAGAATCTACATGGTGTCTGTTTATCAACCATTTCCTGCAATCATCTGATTTTGATTTAAACTGGAAATTAAATGCATTTTAATAAATAGCAATGAACAACATATAGAGTATCTTGAAGGTAAGTGTCTTTATTTACTTGTTCACTGATTGCTACCTTTAAAACCTGCGATACCATAGCACTCCAGGCTATATCTTATATCTCATGAAATGAAGAGTGATTGGCTATGTATCTTCAAGTCATATATCATATTAATAGACTAAATATACATGCCTTATTGAATTCAACAGCTGTACTGACCTCTTAGGGTAACTGTTATCTTCTGTATGTAATTATTGCACATGATTTCTTGGGGAATGACTACTGGGTATTTTCCCACTGTCCAAACACATGAACCTGCAATCGATAGATATAGTTATACTTGATTTTCTTATCTTGAATAAAGAAAATAAATAAGTCAACCTACCTGCACTCACATGACTTATGAGTCATTTAAACCCATTTACTGCTCTAAAAGACATTGTAATTTCATATTCATCCATATCCATATAATTCTAACTATTATGGATTTAAAGTATCATTATTTTGCAGCTGACAGACTCAACAGCCAATCATAACATGTGTCTCGAAGTCTTTATATTAAATTGTGTAAAAGAAGATATGTTCCCATCCACTAATACAAATGCAAAGTCCATACATCTTACTGTAAAAGCTTGTACAGAACTATGAAATCTACAGATCCTGCTTGCTCACCAAGAGAAAGATTCCATACGCTGTCGACTGTCAATCCCAGCATATACTGGTCATGAGCATCTGGGGAAGATTCTGGATCCAAACGACTTGTCTTCTTAGTTCTCAGACCCATGTTCAACTGCTTGTAGTAATCATTTAAAACTCCTAATACAGACTTCTCTATCTGCTGCCAGTCTGAATTTGACCCGATCTGTACACGGCCTATCAGGTACCCATCCATATGTTCATATGCAGTCCCTGAGCATCTGAGCTCAACTGAAACTGAGGCAACATTCCCATTCAACTGTTCAACCTGAGCTAGAAGTAAGAGAAAGACATGCTGATAATACAAGGGTTCCACAGAATGCAGTTCCTTGCCAGCAACCAATAATATGGGTTACTGCCAATGTATCTAACCTTTGAAAATTGTTACACAAATGAACAAAGGATCATCTTAATGTTCATACTGTTTCTCAATGTAAAAGTGTTGTCTTGATATTGGTGAGCTTATCAGGAGACACAATAAGAAGGTATCTGGATATGAACATTGTTTTTAAACATTCATGATATCTTAAAGGGGAATATGTTCTTGAAACATTACATTTCTTGCATGACACATATGATGTACTATCAGATTCTAAAATCTTTTTAGAATTGTTTTTAAAATTATAAAAGTACCTGCCTTGAGGAGTGGAAACACCTCCTAAAATGAACATGAGAGCATGAAATTAATATTGTTTGTAAAGACAGTAATGGAATATGGTATTGGAAACATTTTGTGATTAAAAACAGAAAACTTCTAATATATTCTTTGATAAGTCAGATCTAAAATAAACCAACTCAAGAGTAACTAATGTTTTGTTTACTAAGAAACTACAGTGACTTGCTCAGACCACAAACATTTTCTATGGTCTGTACTTCAAACAATAGTTTGAAAAAAGATATGCCAGCAGCATTACAAGTTTTCAAAGCTGTACTGCATTTTGTCAGTATAATTATCCAAACGATTTTGCGGTTATTCTAGTCCAGGTATGCACACAAAACAGAATGAACTAAAATACCATAAATGGCATATTATTTGCTCACTCCACGTTTAAGAGGCTTCTATGAAGATTAAACAAATTTTCTGTGCATAAACTTCTTTTTCCATTTTCACTCACAGTGACTTTGACCAATGACCACTTGACTCAAAAGCAGATAGGCTTCTTCCTTACCCAAACTGAAAGCCATCTACAATGTTTGGTCCTGGACTGCTATATTAAACTAATATTATTGTGCAAAAACTGTTTTTCAGTTACAGTGACCTTGAACTTTGACATTCTGACCATTAAAACATTAAGCTTCTTCCTTACCCCAAGCAAAATCCAAAAAGGTTTGATTGAGGTATGTGATATAGAAATAATGTTACTATACAGAAACTAATTTTCTTCTTTCAGTCACAGTTATCTTGAGCTTTGTCATATTAAACCAACCAAATATATATATATATATATATATATATATATATATATGGTTCTTCCTTACCTGGAGTGCAAGCCATTGATAAAGGTTGTTAACTGTTGATGATGGAAAACTCAAGTTACTGTTCAGTGACCATCTTGTTTTAACTTCAGTCGCAGTGGCCTTTGAACTTTTGACCCCCAAATCGATCAGTTTCTTCCTTACCCACGGTGCAAGCCAGCCATTAAGTTTAGTAACTACAGATGTTGAACAACTCGAGGTAATATGTGGAAACCATATTTGTTCTTTTAGTCACTGTGACATTGATGTTTGAGCTTTTGTGCCCAAAAATTATATGGTTTGACCCTAGCTCAAGTGTGAACCATTCACAAAGTTTGGCAACTGTTCATTGTGGACAGCTCAAGTTATTGTGCAGAAACCAGTTTGGTAACAAACGGATGGGCAGACAGATAACATCAGAATATAATGCCTTCTGACTGGCATATAGAAAAACAGTTTACCAGCGTCTCTTTGTGATAAGTATTCCCAACATTTGGCTGAGGAGACATCAATAACGGATCGACCCCATCTGTCCTTTATCTTCAAATCAAAGTCACAGTTTTCAACTATCACAGACAAACAATCCTGAAACATAAGATACAAAGTTTTTAAGGTAAATATCTCTACAATGGGTAATAAATAATTTTGATAAAGTAAACATGAAGTAAAAATATGTTCCACTAAAATTTGACATAGATATACAACAAAATGTACAATGACTGATATAAATAATTCCTCTTGCCTTATGTTTTATCAGGTCAAAAATTATAGTTTAAAACCTATAGATGGGATAAAGGTTCAGTGAAATCAATCATGAATTAAAAGCTGAACTGACCCACTCCTGATATCACATATCCATGCAATCAAATTTATCCTCATGTAGCATTTCCTTGCAAGACAACATTACAGAAGAAACTAAAACAAGTATAAAGATACTTGTGGACAGCTATTTGGAAAATGGGTAATTGTTCTACTGACCTGCTGACCCTAACAAGACATTAATACGAAGGCAGCCTGTCATTATTTTTCCATAAGTTCAACCAGTTTTCAGTAAGATGTTATGAAATATTATGTACTGCATGCATGAACTTGAAAACTATGCATTTTTAACATTCATTAGTGAGGTCTGATGCAGAGAAGGTTATATTATATTCAAATAAAAAGTTCATAAAGTACACTTAAGACCTTAATGAACTCTAGTTCCTTTTCAGAAACTAGTTCCAAATTCAACTGCAGTAAATTGCCACTAGCCAGACTCAATTTCACATGGCAGCAGTGATCGTCTTTCCATCGTGAGCAATACTCAAATCAACAAATGATTTCCCAAAAGTACTATTGTTGCTTTTCCTGCTATTTATTCCAAGCACAACCAAGTATTTGAATGTTCCTTTGGATACTTCTGTACTGCTTGTTTAAACTGTTAAGAAGCTGATTTCACCTTCAACATGTTTTCACTTGTTTGATGACTTTGCTAGACAGTGCTATAATGTAAAAGCAAAAACATGATGAAACAAGTGTTTTGCATGAAAAAAAAACTGAGTGAATTAAAGCATCTATGTTACTCCAGTCAAGTTTGTCTGATTCTATGACCAATTCCACTAAATCTAATATGAAAACCCCAAAATAGAACCCAAACCAGACAAGCTTAATATATAGATTGTACCACAATGATTGTATTTGCATATTTTCTGCTTTTTATTATGTATAGTCATTATTTAAGTATAATTTTAGTAAGACTATCATTAAATTTTAAGGATTATCATGTCTGTAATAGTATCATCCTCTTTAAATAAATTTATTATTATTATCATTACTACTACTGCTTTAGACATAAACAATTTGCTTGTCAGCCACTCCCTGATTACTCTGGGCTCAGCATGCATATTTACAAAATGGGAATTAATTCTGGAAAATATAGAGATTCATATTAATGAATTTATTTGCGAGTGATAATTTTTTCAATGATATAAAAGAAATGTGAATTAAAACTTCTTAAAATCATAATTCAAAAACATAAAATGAGGTTTGTTTTGCAATTGATTCCTCTACCTGAGATATGTTGTTATGCTTGTAACCCAACAGTGGGAAAAACCTCTTTGGATTTGTTCAAAACCATTCTATTTTCAATGGGAATCTGGTATCTAACCATTTCATTCACAAATAGGGGTGCAGAAATCCACTGTACATATTGTATGAGTCAGAAATTTGTTCTTATGGATGAGCAACTTTTGCAAGGTTACTTGTCCATGGACAAGCAAATTGTAGTCTGTAACTTGAAAGGGCAGTAATTCCCATTTTTGTCTCAGTGATGTTTACACAAGTGTGATTCATACTAACCTGTGAGTACCATACAGGTGCACTGTATATTTACATAGTGTATGTAGAAATTTATCAATTAGGACTGAAACCAGCCATAACTTCGGTGGTTACAACTAATGGAGGAAGAAAATACTGGTTTAGGCAATGCCTTTTGATGGTTACATCAAAATGAATTTCTTTGGCCATTGGATAAGGCTTCTCAGAGGAATCTGTTGTTTTGACTCATTCACTGGACTCCTTGCAACCATTATGCGTGATTAAGGTGAATTTTCCCAGGAACACATCTGGATGGATTGTTTTCTTATGAAGCTTAGCCCGAATATTGAAAGTTGAATGAAAAGTTAACAAAATGGGCTAAAACTAAACTTGACTATGAAAGGGAATTCAATAAAAAAATGAAAACAGTAGTTTATAGATTCTTGGCTGCAGGAGTTTACTTGGCTCAAGGTCAACAAAGATTGAATGATTGCATCTTGCAATATATGCAAGAGATACCCCTCAACTGCAGACAAAACCAGTGGATTGTTTGCAGAACAGGTTATCACACAGAAAGACATGCTGTTAACACGCAAAAAAAAATGCAAAGCACAATATAGGTCAGCTAAAATTTGTTAATGAAAGGCCAAATCTGAGAAAAAAGAAGCAGTAGGTGATTTGAACAGAGTGATCAATAAATACAATGTGAGCCAAACCGAGTGTTACAAGAAGCTGTTTAACATGGCATATGCTATAGCAAAGCTGAGAAAAATCTTTTTCAGACCATGAATTTCTATGTGAGGTTCAAATAAAATATGGAGTTGAACTTGGAACTGATCACATCAAGAGAACTGCATGCATAGATTTCATCAACAGGATATCTGACATCCTACTGAAAAATGTCAAGGATAACATATCTAGAGCTAAATTCTTATCCATCCTTTCAGATGCTAGTACTGATTTAGCAGTTATAGATCAAGAATGCATTCTTGTTAGATTGTATACCCTGACCACTTAAGTCCAATTACAATGCTTGCTAGTGTCGAACATCTTGAAAGCTCAGATTCTGATGGGGTTTGAACTACAATTAAGAGGGGACTTTGTAACCTCAACATACATTTGGATGCTTCTGATAACTACATTATTGCCCTCACCTTGTTTGTGTCAACATGGATGGCACAAGCATAAACATGGGAGCAAAGAATGGTGTTGCCAAAAGGCTTTCAGACACTGTTGATAATCCTGTCACCATAACACACTGTGTAGCACACAGACTAGAGTTGCCAAGAAATTGCCTTACCTTGGTCAGTTTAAACTGACAATCAAAAGATTATACAAATTTTATTCCTTCAGTCCTAAAAGGCATACAAATCTGCATAAAATTTCAGAAATCTTAGCCAATGAATTGATTATTTACTCTGACATCAAGTCATTTAGATGAGTAGCCAGTGAAAGAAGGGCTGTAAATGCCATTTATATGGACTTTAAACCAACATTTGTCCATTTGGAGCAGGTCCTGGGGACTTCAAAACATGCAGATGAACATGGACAAGCTAAGAAACTTCAGGATGATGTTATTCAGGTTAAAACATGCACTTAATGCTTGATGTCCTCAAGCATGTAACTGCAGTTAGTCAACTATTGAAGATAAATGATCTTCTGATTTTTTAGTGTGGTACATATATTGGATGTCAGCTTGGCAACATTTCACTCAGGGCAATGTAGACATCATTAGAAGTGTTTCAGTGAAAACCCCATGTCGTAATCATACATGCCAACCCCTGGAGAGGTATAATTGCAAATTTTGCTACTGTAAGTGGCAAAAAGCATAATTTGGGCATAAAAAGTGTAATCTATATATTACATGCCAGAATTACAGCATGTATGAAAAAAGATACATCAATTTTTACTACTAACCTGATTCTGACCATCCATTCAGAAGTAGTGATAATAAGATTTTTAAAATGAACACTGTTGTGGCCATATTGCAAGAGGAACCATTTTCATTTAGAACCTAATAAACAATATAAAAATCCTTCTTCTGGTACTCTGATGTTGATAGGATTCTCCGTTCTAGAGTAGTAGCAATAGCAAGATTTTCAAGATGGCTGTCATTTTGGACATAATGTAGATCAAATCAATACCACTGTTGTTTAGAACCAACTAGATATCAAAAGAAGGCTTTTGGTGAAAACTAAATGTTGATATGACCATCCATTCAGAAGAAGTGGCAATAACAAGATTTTCAAGATGGCTGCTGTGATGCCATAATGGATGCTTATGCTGTACTGATTTCATTTAATACCATCTAGACCTTGGGATGAATGAGTTTCACGGCAATCCTCCAAGTAGTTTCAGAGAAGCAGCAATAACAAACTTGTGCTAATAGATGGATGGACAATAGACAATAGGCCATCCAATAAGCTCTTCTGGTTTATGACCAGTAAAGGCTAAAAACTGCCAGCTGAAACAGCTTTGGAAGTTTTTTTTTTTATATTAAATTTCAAGCCCTGCTTCTGTGTTCAGTTTGCTGTTGATCAAGAAGTGAGATTATTAATTACATATACTGTGCCACTCCGCTATAACATTGTGGTTGGGGTCCACAGTACCCGACCATATTTAGACCGAACCATGTTATAACAAACTAAGTCAGTCAGTTGAAGAAAATGATGCATTTACATAAAATATGGCCAGGCTTAGGGTAATAAAAGTGGTGTGAAAATATGTGCTTTTGGTTAAATGAAGACAAACTAGTCTGAAAAACACTTGCATATTGATAACTTACATTTGTGTAGACAATCCATAATCCATTAAGTACTGTACATGTATATGATAAATCTGTGAATTCGAGTATAGATCTCATGTTATAAACTTCAAGTATGACTCACTTCCCATTACAAAACACAAATAACACATATATATAAAAATTGGTAGTTCTCGTTTTGATCTATATCCAATTGTTACTAAACAATTCACTACAACTGTTGCAAGTAGCATGTGGCTATAGTTGTTACATGCTACAGGTACATGTACTTAAATCAGCATAGAATTTTGGTCAGCTAGAACCAGCATCATCTTGCTCAGGCTACCTGGGGTATGAGGCTATTCACAGGGAAAAGAAAATGTGAACAAATTAAAAAGTTTAACAAACATCTTTGCAAGATACTCCATCTTCAATTAACTTGATGGCCAGATCTCTGTGGTTTCAAAAGATTGGAAATTTAATTTGCACTTTATGCTGCCACTGGTAGCAACCATAAGCATACATATTTTTGCTGTAAAAATGAAACTTTCATGGCACAATAAATATGATCAGTCACTTTGGAAATGCAACAATTCATCAGATTCCATTGCTTTTATTTAAGTTTGGTGCCAACTTCCTTTGATGAAAGGTTCTTTGTTTTTGCTTTCTGTGATGAAGGGTGTGTATGTGTTATTGAAATTACCACCAAAGGACAGCTTTGGTGGACCAAACAGATGTCTGTTTCTTATTGCAGTGACAAATATCAGATAACTGTAGAACATTGATTAAGACTTAATTTTTTTTCTTCATTTGCTTTGTATGTATACAGAACAGTTGGTGCTTCAAAGGTAGTCAGTCATCTTTTAAGTTTCAGCAAAACTATTTTTTTCTGGGTACATTTTAAAAAATAAAAAGGAATTAGCAGTCATTTCGTTGATTGTAGCAGTTACTATTCCTGCCTTCAAATGTTTGTTGAATGTAGCTAGTTCCATTAGCACGACTAATGGATAGACCAACAAGTAGATCTGTTTTTTTTTCTTTTTGTTTTTTCATTTCTGGTAGCAGAGTGATGCTGCCTCCCACACATGCATCAAACATTTTTTTAAAAAAGGCCAACAGACGATGAATACATAGGTATTCTGTTCTGACAGGGATTACTACAGAAAATGTGAGTATTCTGAAAGATGTAATTCTATGAGTGAAATGAAGAGGAATTTTACTTGCGCAAAAATAAAAATTGCCAGATGGTATATTTTGTTGCCAGTAAGGAAAATAAATCACAACTTGCGACATTGGTGAAGACCAGAGTGAACCCTGAATAAACCTTTTACATGTTATTTTTTGTACTTTTATGAAGAAAAAACGTTTTCCAAATATGAGAAAAATACATGTATATGAAATTGCAGGAGCCATGCCACGACTGTCTTATATTAGAATTTGTACATGATCTATTTCCCAAAAAGATAATAAACTTATTACACATTACTTTTCGTACTTTTAAGAAAGAAAAAAAACAATTTGTATATGAGAAAAATACATGTATACAAAATTTCTGGAGCCACGCCACAATTGTGTTACATCCGAATTCATGTTATAACAGAGCGTGCTATAGCAGGGTCACACTGCATTAAGTCTTTTAAATGTTAAGGGAGAGTTAGACATTTCCATTAACACAGAGCTGCCAACCCTCCAGACTCACTATTAGTGAAAAGTGGGATAAAAATTAGTGAATTTTGAACACAATTAGTGAAAAATTATATCATGACACTAACTCCATCCACTTCAATAGTCAGTACTGCATTATATGAAAATCCCAAAACAAAAGTAAAACATATTATTTACACTGATCACATGTACTACTTTATTTGCAGCCAAATTTACTGATATACACAAACATCACGCTATTTGTCATGATATGATGCTGTGGCAGTCTTGAACTTCCTCAATCAGGCTATGGTAAATTTGTTTTCAAAAACAGTTCAGGCTTTTTGCCTGTTGGTTAATCTTGGTGACTAAAATTGTTGCAAATTTTCAGCACCTAAGGAGGTACTAAAGTTTGTCTTATTTTTCCTCACAATAGGAAATAATCTTTCACTGTCACTGTTGCTGATCTCTAACTAAGAAAGACAGGTTATGTTCAACAAGAAAGCTCACAAACAATGCTTCAGCATTGGTAGCATGCAGGACTTGAGTAGGTGGCTTGAAGTACTCCAAAACTGTAATCTGCTAGGGGTACTATAGCAGTGTGCTTTTTCACATCTTTCTGCCACATATCCACAGGAACTCGTATCATTGCTTACAACTTTATCTGTCATACATGTACTATATAATAATATTACTACATGGTACATGTGTGACAGGTAAATTGTAAGCAATGATACCAGTCCTTGTGCACATTCCCAACTGTAAAATTTGCGGCACACTACTGTACACAAAAGAATAATGTACATCGATGTTTCATGGCTGAATGCTAGGCCAAATTTTGGTGTACTCCAATCTATACTTCACTTTTTGTGGAATACAAATCTTTTTCCTTGGAGGTGAAAACATTTTAACTGCAGTGAAGCTTAATTACGAAACGGTACTAATCCAGAAGATGAAACATCGAACAGTGAACAATTAGTAGTGTTGGCGCATGCGTGGAAAACTGTGAACTCAAGCAAATTATGATATATACTAATCTTTTAATCTCAAAAATTCCAACACTTGAAAAAGCTGTCTTCATGAAGTTTCCCAACCTCTATGTGCTTTTTGCTACCAATGTGCTTCCTCACATAGCCCCTGCCACCATGCCCTATGCTAAAATTTGTGGCACACTGTGTGCAAAAAGCATGATGTGTATCGGTATTTGGCTGGCTGAATGCACAGCCAACTTTTGGTATATTCCAAACTAAACTTCACTTCTTGTGCAATACATTTTCTTTCTCCTTAGTGGTGAAGACATTTTCAAGATGCGATGCCGAATGATAAATCAAATCAGTGTTGGTGGTGCAAATGCGGAGAAAAAATCCATTTTGGTCCTGGTTTCTTTCAAAAGCATTTGTAAAACTACTCATATATATATATATATATATATATATATATATATATATATATATATATATATATATGTGTATGTATATATATATATATATATATATATATATATATATATATATATATATATATATATATATATATATATATATTAAAATAAGCTAAATGCTTGCTAGCCAACTGTACGAATCAGCTATAGTTCTACTAATATGACTAGCAGTACTGGACTGTTTCGGCAACTGCCGATATCACGACTAGCACTTAACAGGAAAATTTGAAATAGTTTAGAATTGGGGAATTCATGATTTTTTTTGCATGTGGCTTGAATCTGTGAATTGCTATAGAAAGTCGTGAAATTCATGCCAAAATTGTGACGGTTGGCAGCTATGTTAATAGCATGAAAATGGTGTGTAAATGATTACTTACAGGAGATTCTCTAAGAGCAGCTAAATGTGTGATGGTCCAGCCATCTTTGTCAATCATATGAAGCACTTCTTGTATGTCACTCACATCTGACTGGCTTCTTCTGAAGGTCAACATCAATTTCAGACAGTCCAAGTGACCTCCATGCACTGCATTGTGAACAGGGCTCCAGTTGGACTAATAGCACAAATAAAACATGTTTTTATTGTTAAAATTAGTATGTTTTATTCAATGTGCACATTGGTTTGTTCTTTCGTTTTGACATTTGTTTGTGGTCCCTAAATTCTGGTAAGAACAGAGCATGACATAAACTTGACCTTTTGCCTGACAGTACCATTTTACAGCAGATTCATTTAAATAATAGAATGAATTTACAGGACAAGGAAGGAATGATAACGTAATGTACAATTTGTATTTTTAATGTTAACTAATATTTACCAATTTTTAACCATCTGGAACTTTTGTAAAAAAAAAAGAACAAAAAAAATCCAAGCACAATTCCCATACATCAACATTTTTTTTATGCCCCATAATGCCAAAAATTTAAACATAAAAAATTAAATCCTCAATTTTCACCAAAATGAAATATAATTTTACAGCCAAAAGAGTACATGTCTCACTTAATTTTTTAAGACTTCCAGATATTCCATTTCATGAACATCATGAAAAATAAAGCATACAATTTTTTATATTCTTTAGCTAAAGTGGCCATGGAACCAATAGTTGCCACATAAAGTTAAGGCTAACTAGTGGTCAGTCTGTGAGGTAGGAGCCATCAAATGTACATGTACTACACTTAACTACTGAACTGTAAAAAGGTCTATTTTGTAGTACCAACAAGTATGACATTAAAATTTTTATTTCATTTTAGCCTAGCCTAAATCCTATAGAAAGTTAAAATATGCACATAAAATAATAAAATTATAAGTCTTAATTCATTATCTTCCATAATCACAATGGATGACAGTAACATTTGGCATCTGGCATACTTGCATCATCTTTATTGTGGTTTAACATTCATCTTTAATATCATACCACATTAATATATGGTATATTCATTCAATTTCACTATATTTGTAAATGATGTATTGTACCTCTAACAATAATTAGGATGATCATTTGTGTAAATTATATCCACCACAGCAAATAATAACTCAACTAAACAATCATGCAATAGTATTCGCATTGTAAAGAATAAAGAATTATTCACATCAAACAAGAGCAAACACAATTTGTCTGATCCAGTTTCAAGCTAACAAATAAATTTTATTTACAAAATGAGGCTGATCCTGGCTTTCATATTACTTGGGGGGACAACAAATTTGCATTTTAGAACTTTCAGATGTTAAATGTGAGTTACTGTATTAGATTGATTTTAACTAAAACTAGCAATCAATTAGTAAGTCTCAAGAATGGATATTTGCAACAGTAAATACTTTTGTACAGGACATATTTTCTACATTACATATAAATACACTGCAGAAATAAACATATAAAAACATTATTTCATAGGGAAACACTTTTACTTACATTGCTTTGTTTCTATAAAAATGAGAAAATTATCAAACCTGATGTCAATATATACAATGCTTACAGTTTCTGAAACAAAACAAGCAGCAGCTAATGTTTGTTTCCTTGCAGAAATGGGAAATTTTAAACCCATACCTTATCTGATCATCACTGAATAAAAAGATTTCTGAACTCAATGCCAAGAAACCATCTAGTTAGTACTGGTGCATATCCATTTGCATCAGTATTGATGAGAAATCTATCTTATGGCAACTACTTAAAAATACTATCTTGAATTTAACATTCATACATCTGATTCTACCAGCACTAGGACAATACCAGTTTAAAGGAACTCTACCACAAATACCATCTCATACCTGAGTTCTATTGCTTTTGAAAAATAACATTATTTTTTAACATTTCTTTGATTAAAAAAACCCAAGTATTTTTATGTTTTCTATCTACTACCGAAACCAGTGGGAACCAGTCTACTGGAGACCAGAAATGTTATAGCCAATGTCAGGTGCAATAATGTGTGACTGAATAATCTGATTAAAAAGGCTAACATGTGTACATAGCAAGCTGTTAACTGATATCTTATTGTTGTAATGTAGTGGATTATGCTATTTTGGTTCATTAAATTTTTTTTAAAAAAATACAAAAAAGTTGCTTTTTTCATTATTATTATCATCTCTTTATTTCTACTCATATAGGTTTGATGACTTTACGTAAGAATAAGAATTAAGTGTACTTTCCTTGTTTGCTATTTATAGCAACTGCATATGACCAATTTCCAAGAAAACAGACAGGTT
The DNA here is from genome assembly GCA_016617855.1 of Megalonaias nervosa. Lineage (NCBI taxonomy): Eukaryota > Metazoa > Mollusca > Bivalvia > Unionida > Unionidae > Megalonaias > Megalonaias nervosa. Next base: position 80,247 of record JAECUM010096182.1, on the reverse strand, counting down.
TCTTCAAATATGAACTTTGCCTCACGGATTCATTATATTAATAAGCTTGTTATAGTTAGTGGAACAGTCTACACTTTTAAAGAAAACGGCACCAGGTGTTTACAAAATCACTTTATGTCGTGATTTGTGGATGTTATATGACGGAAAATGTTATAAAAGATGAATTTTTTCAAACTTCAAAACATATCAGATCAGAAAAGAGGACAAATCAACACTGCTTTGCAAACTTTAAGAGAAGAATATGAGAGTAATGTAATGCAGCAATTTGAGCATATGTTCATGCTCAATGCAGAATTCCAGGTCATAATCATTCAGTGAAAGTTACACAAATCGACTAGTTAAAAGTGAGTACTGAAAATAAATAATTTTTCAGTATTTTTGTGTTTGTATTCTGGTTCTAATCCATATGGATTTTGCCCATTGTGACAAGAATTCTGACTAGCTGCAGAACCAGGCTAGTAGCAAAAATAAATGTACATCTTTTGCATACATACTGTAATAATATATAGAGATGACATCAGGTAGTGATGTATATCAGATACTGTGAATTTTAAAAAATGCAGGCTTAACTTCAAGTTTGTACACATTTAATACAATTTCTCTTTGATCAGGTACCTGGGTAACCAATCATTAGGATTGACTGGTACCCAGTAGAAGTTTTCTAAAATTTTGACAGCTTTAGTGTTACCACGGTATTTTATGACAGTTTTGCATTTCAAACAAATAAAGTTTTTCATGTCATTGATGTAGGAAGTCGAAACATTTCCAAATATCAGATTTGAAGAAAGACAGAGTCAAAACAATTTCAATTTTGTTGACTTCAAGGGATAACTAGAAACTTCTCATACACAACTGTACAAAACAAACATATCTTAAATCATTTATCAAATCTATTGCAGAATAGAATGAATTACTGGATGAATCAAAAATAGTTCTTTACTTTTAAAATAGTTCTTTACTTTACCTTCTATCTTTCTTGTATATGTCCACACATTCTAAAATTATTGAAAAATACTCAAAAATTTTATGCACTTTTAGAGCAGTTAAACTAATTAATAAATCCATTTAGCAAGCGTACATATTCAAGAAATTGTAATGCAGAAAAAAAATATTTACTAAATGAATCAAATGCACATTTGTTATTATTATTAATTGCTATCTCATGAAAGACTCTGTGTGTGTGTGTGATTTGGATTTTTAAAGTAGCTTTAACAATTTTTCAGTCATATCGCTATGAAGTCTGCAGTGTGGCAGTTTATAGTGATGTCTAGTACTGGGGCATCATGCCGCAGACATGTAGCATCATGCCCCATCCAGACACATTATCCTGACACCAGGCTGACCAGTCCTAAGACTAACCTCTAAATGCTGAGCACCTAATGAAGCAGCTGTTAGTACCATTTTTATAAGTCTTTGGTATGATGCGACTGGGGTTTGAACCCGCGACCTCTCGCATCCGAGGCAGATGCTCTAACCACTAGGCCACCAGAGCGGTCTTCATCTAAGACTAATATTCACTGTAAGGCTGATATAGTAGGTACATGGAGACACAGTTAAATGGGTCACAGAAATGGGTCATATAGTTTAATTCATGGTTTTTATTCAAGGTTTATGCAATCTTGTTGCTTACTCTGAGGACTACAATGAAGTCCAGAAAATGTCCACTTACATACAGTTTATATCATTTAGTTCATGTGCCATTTGACAATCATCCTGTATTGTTAGTTTCAGTCTGTATCATGATACACTATCATATCACCAGAAAAAACATTGTGATGCTGATGCACTGATGAATCAAACCAGCTCTGATAATGAAAAGGACAATAATGACAACAAACAGGAAGCAAGAATTATAACAGAGTAATGTGAAGAAAAAAACTTATGAAGTATAAGTTGCAATAAAAACCATATTTCTTGTCTCTCATCTCTGGAGCCTCTATTAAATACTTACCGAAGTTAAGAAATATTTGTGTTTTTCGTGAGATTTAATCAAACACAAACTTAGCAAACAACAAATTAGATGTCATATTTAATCATATATTGGTATTTTGTCAAAGCTGTTTGAAATGTGAAATTCTTCTTTTAATTTAAATATAAAACAGCAAAATACCTCATTTTTAAAACAATTTGTCAAAAATACGTTAACTGTGTATGAATTTAATCTCTTATTAATTTTTGTAAAAAATTGGTTATATTTTCAATGGTTCTTTTGCACATGTAAATCTCAATCTAACTTTTTTGTAAAGAAATTTAATGGATTTGATGACAAATATGAAGTTCTGTGTCACAAAGTAGATGATACACTGAATTAATTATGATTTTCAAGGATAGATGGTGTGTAAAAAATTAGAGGGAAAATTACATGAATTACATGATGGGCTTGTGGCCTGACATACTGAATAAATCTGTTGTACCTTTTGTATTATTATAAACTTGAGATAAAACTGACTAAGAATAAAGTTTAACTTCCAATTATAGTGCTAAAAAAATTCAATCTTACACTTGAAAATGCACTGAGCTTTGCACCATGCTCTAATAGCAGACGGCAGCAGTTGGTGTGTCCATTACTAGTTGCCCAGTGGAGAGGTGTCCAGTTGGACTGGTCAATCTGATTGACATTTCCACCATTGATCAAAAGTAACTGCAAACACCTGCAATGTTTAATGAAGATCATCAGCATAAATGAAATCAAAATTTTATGTTACTAGTAAAATAGTAATTTTTAAAAAACAAATGTTATATATTCTGTTGTATCAGAAAATACCTTCAGATGTCTGACAGAAAATACCTTTCAATGTCTGACAAAACTCTTTAAAAAAACAACCAAGAGAATATCAAATGGTCTCTGTGACCTCATTTCATGTATGCTGAACATATGGAATATTATCAAATGTTAGCCTTAAATGCACATTTTTCAAACTGTACATTGACACTTAGAATTATTTACAAGCACTACAAATTGCAATATTTTAGTCATTCAATTTTAGCAACTATAATTTGTGAATCTTTAACTTCAACATGTTAGTAAAAGATTTTAGTGAATTAGCAATGGGCCAAATATAAAGTTATGGTGTTAGTTCTTATCCCACCTAATAGGCCAAATATCAAGTTATGCTGTTCTACCCACATAATGCATACCTGTAAACTATAACGTGGGAGGAAAAAACTCCCAATTTTTTGGGACATTCTATGCATACCTCCTGATTTCATAATATCTCCAGATTTTTGCAGAGAACTCCCAATTATTACATTATGTCTGTTGATTCTCTTAAAAAATTCCAATATAAATAGATATATATTATGCAATCCACAGCAGTCATGTTCTATTTTATCACCTGTGAATATCGCCATGACATAATTATTATTACACAACAGAGAATTTTTTCTTCAGTAAATAGAATGTTAAATTTAAACATTATTCACATCAATTTATGTTTTTTTGAAATCCTAAAATAATACAAAAATCAGAAAATAAACAACAAGAAATAAACCACAACAATATAATTGTCAGCAATTAATTTCAATACCAAGAAATGATTACTGTGAATGCTGTAGCATCTCCATTCCTACCAATGAAACTTATAGTGAACACCTGGCATTACTGTACCATAAACACAAACATTAATGAAGAAACCTACCATGCTGCTTATGTGCCCTCAAAAAACTAATTCAGAATAAATATATTACTTAGTAAATAATGTTAAATGCCTTTTGAGTTGAGAATAAGGAAATAAGCTGGGATATAAAACATGGGGAAAAAGATTTGCCACATGTACGGTAGCTAGACGGCATATTTAGGCACTGCTAGTTACAACGAAATTGGGCATCATTTATTTGTCAATCAATTGCTGGTGCTTACATATCACACATTGTAGAACATGGTTTCTTTGAATTATGTTGGAGGGCCAGTCCTTTTTACAAGATAACTGCAATGATAAGGATCAACTGTTAATTAGTCACACTGGCTTTCTTGCTTATTTGCTTAAGACTAACCTTTAGCTACTGTGCAGTTTGGCCACATTTGACCAGAATATGAAAAGAGGGCATGTCCTGGGGGAAACTATGGCGCATCACAGGAAGAAACAGTGAGTCCTTTGAGAATTTCATGCATACTGGACCCGGAAGATCAGTCAATATTTAGTGAAAATGAGGCTTAAAAAATGCAGCGAAAAAATCCAAAATATTTTATCTCCCTACTTGGCTTTTGAAAAGTTGACAGGTATGAAAATGGCAATATATCAAGTTATGGTTTTTAGCTCTATCTTATGTAAATAAAAATATATTTGCTTGCATATTATGCTGTGTCAAAAAGATGAAATGATGTGTGGTAATTTTATTCCAAAATGAGTTTATATCTAAGTGCACTTTGCATGAATCACTGCAAATAAATAAAAAAAGGTAAAATAAAGTTACGTATAAAAACATCAATAAGAGTATTTCTTCTTTACGGTAATGCCCACAAATCCATATTTTCACGTGTTCTGTATAACATATTACATCTGAAATGGTGGCTGCTATTATTTATGACTGGTTCAAAGTTTTCTGAACTGTTCATCATATCATGCATATATTATCAGAAAATTTTAACAAGCATAAAACTTTAGCATAAAATAGTTGCATTGCTAAATTCACTAAAGTTGAATGCTTTCTAAAAGTTTATGATTTACACTAGATAAATGATACCCAGAGTCATGGTCATTCAAACCCCTGAGGTAGATCATTCCATGTTAGTTGTTCGTCATTATGGATTTGACAGACTCAACAGATTTTCATGCCGTAAATAATAACTAATGACTAAAAAGATAGCTCAAATACAATCTTACTTCATTATCAGCAAAAATGTTAATTCTTTGTACAAAATACTATCTGTATTAAAATCAGAGTATTGTAGCAAAATTTAAAAGCTCTATGCTTCCATAATTGTCACTTTCAAAGTTTTCAAAAAACATTGTTCCAAGAATATAGGGTGGAATTCAGTGGAACACCTTTGCTTTGACAGCAATCTTTACTGAAAATTAATACCTATTAATGTGTCAGTTAAACAGGAAAGTGTTTTAAAACTGTTCACAGCATCATTGCCAAAATTACACAGGACACATCACAAATTCTGGAAAGAATGTACATAAGTATTGGGTTTTACAGCATGTCTGTTTGATAATGAATACATAAACCAATTAAAATTTAAGTTCTAAAAATGTAAAGATAAGTAAAATTGCCAAAACTAAAGGGATATATGTCTTGCATTTGACAAAAATGCCATAAAATGCAATCAACTTTAAAGCATTGAAATCCTACGGATCAAGCAATACTGACCCATAATGCCCCATTCTAGCAAATCCATGTAGTCCAATACTGACCCATAATGCCCCATTCTAGCAAATATATGTAGTTCAACACTGACCCATAATGCCCCATTCAAGCAAATACATGCAGTCCAATACTGACCCATAATGCCATATTCTAGCAAATACATGTAGTCAAATGCAGACCCATGATGTCCCATTCTAGCATACTGTGTTTACTGCATGTTTTCGGACAGCAAAAAATAATTACTTTTTATGTTGTCCAAATACATATTAAATTCTTTAATCAGGTGTCCGAAAACAAACAGGGGAAGACAAATTTGTGCCCCCCCCGTCCGTAACGAAGTTACCATCAGCTCACATGACGACGTGCTGCCATGAAGTAAAACAAGTATTTTGTCTAACACCATGGAAAGGATAGTGAATGAAAAACAGGCATTACTTGCCTATTTTGTCTATTTGATACATATCCATCCACCAGAAAATGCAGCCATACATGTATTAGAGCCACGATTGTGTGCGTATTTTCCAAAATAACCGCCATATTAGTAATCGTGCAATCCAGTTTAACCCTTTACTAATCAGTGATCAATAAAATCTACCTTACAAACACATGCAAGCTTTATGTCTGTGTAATTAAGATATTAATATAAACTAAATAAAAAAAATTTGGAATTATAATTCTGAAGATATTTATGACAGAAACATTTTAGTATCGAGAGTAGAAATACCGGTACATGTATGAGGGCTAATCTTAGAGCACCAAGGATGAGAGGCTCCATATGGGGTGAATGTTGTACGCATGCCTAGGAAGGGTAAAAATAACAAGCAAGTTGCAATATATGAGTCATTAATATGTTAGTATTTTTTTAAAAAATAAAGGTGATCTATTTGTTGTGGTTCTCTCTTCTTTTTGTTTCCCACCTAGCCGAGGGTAGCTTGAAAATGAGTAGAGCCTGCTGACTCGAAACAATCGACTGCTCAAAGATTGTTTTGATGCATGTTGGAGATTTCAGGGTGTCTAGGTGATAATTGTTCCTACTATAATTTGTGGGATTTCTTTGACAGGTGTGTTCGGAAATAAAGGGCAGCCATCTGGATTTCGTTAAAAGAGCACACGATGTACCAAACATGTTGAACCCACAATCAATATTTATCGTCTACAAAGAGGTTTATTACCTGTAGAACAATAACTACATTTAAACCGTGGTACATAATGCTTCGGGGATAAGGGGTTTGTTTTGTTGCACGATGCCGATGAATTTACTAATCCATACTGACTCTCTGATGTATTGTTTAATGATATAAAGCAGGGGTCATGGTTTCTAATCAAAGCCATAACTGTCACACCTGCGTTAAGTGGTTTCGTGTGTAACGATGTCTACACTGACAACCAATCCATGGAAGTTCGTGATCACATTAAATAATTGGCGACCAAATGAAGCGAACTTTGTATCAGTTAAATTAATGGCAAACACACTGTGAATTTTACTTTAAAACGAAGCAGCAGATCTTCTTAGATTGTGTCCGAAAACATAAATTGTAGAAAAAATTACAGTGGAGCAACGTCCGAAAAATTACAAGGAATTTAAATATTATATTTGCCCCAAAAAAACGGTGTCCGAAAACAAACAATGTCCGAAAACATGCAGTAAATACAGTATCTAAATATTTTCTTGTGATTTATAAAGGCAGAATGCATTATTTCACCTTTTGGAATTTTTCTTTTTACCTGGAATACATTTTACAAAAAGCATGCCATTTCTTTTCTGACTAACCAGATAAGATCTTCATGTGCAAGTGAAACTGTTTCAGTTTCCATATATACTCACTTCTAAGTCTCATTCAAAGATAAACCCTGATCTGCCATTCCATAATGTGCTCGCAGATCAGGGTGTTATTTGTTCTACTGATTATTCCTAACAAACTGCCAGTGCATTATACAATTTCAGATCTGGGTTTGTACAGTTTGCAGTTGGATCTGACTTGTATGGCCTTCTCATGTAAAACATCATGAACTAGATCAGGAACCATTTTGAAAAAAATCTTTAAATATTATCTAGTGGCTTGATTTTCAGATTATTTTGCAGTGGTTTCATTTATACCCTACTGGCAACCAGTCTTTTGCATATGTGTGAAAATTTCATACCTGTCACATATTGTTAATTTAAACCAATGAAACGATGTAGAGTGAACAATGGTGCAGAATTAAAAATGCAAGAACACTGAAAAATTGATGTGTAATTTATATTAAATGTGTGAAATAGCAGGACAAAAATCATTAGGTACTCGACACTTTCAGCACAAAAGAAGAATGAAATGCAAAATTAGGTTAAAATAATTGGCATTTTACTGAGTATTATGATTCAGTACAACATGTGGTTGAGGACACTTACACAAAATGTAAGAGATAAAAAATTTGCTGATACAATGAATTCTCTCAACAACCTGGAAAAAATGTACCATCTGACAATAATTTCTAGTTTGTAAAGGATAAATATTGAATAGAGACACAACTCATTGAACCAAATGGTGTTCAACTCACTACTTGTATGTATCCCTTTAAATAATATTGTACTTGATAATTTCACTTAAATAAGAATTTCTGTGATGTTATAAAAAATATGGAGGGACATATATATCTTCTTGGATAATGGCACATCAAAGCATTTCAGGTTACTTTTTATGTTCAACATGCTGGTAGGGATATACAGTGTTAACTTTGTCTTTCCCATCGCACATCTTGGTCAAGTTCATGTTTAGGTAATTTCAGGTAATGTGGTGGGGCTTTAGTGTTCCATGAACACATCTCTAGTTTCAACAAACTCTACATTAAAAAAAAAAAAAAAACCCAAGAAATTTTGAAGTACGTATCCTGAAAAGTTGAAAACTAGTTAGGAACATTTTTAAATACATTTAAACATTGTTAATGGCCTGACTTATTTAAAACTATAATATTTGCACAACTGTCATGGATGGGTTGAGTAATAAAGTTAATCTGTTGACCAACAATGTCTCTCTTCTCTGCATTAATAACACTAATCACATCAAAAACTTGTTAATGATGTTGTCAATGAACCAGGTCTCTGTAAACTGTAGGTGATCCGTGTCGGAGCTGAGGAAGTGAAGTCGACTTGTGCTGTTCAACACTTTCAGGCCAAGCCAGTCCTGAAATTAAACAGTAATGGCTGTAACTGACTAATGAGACTAACCCATAACATAATGTGTTCAGATTCAATGGTGCTACAGTACTACAAGATATTCAGATTGGTTCTATGCTGCAAAAGGCTTGACTTGTGGAGTCAAACAGTTCTTCAATGGGAAACCAGTAGACCCACATCACATACCATATACATTCAAGTAGAGCCCAACTGCAAACTGCATAAAGCCAGATCCATCCTTGAATCATGTGCCAGCAGATCTAGGTCTTTGCAGTTTGTTAGAAGTAATCAGTAAAACAAACAGCACAGACCTGATCTGCCTGTGCATTATGGGTCGTAAGTAAAATTACTGAGAACCCCATTCTATATGTTGACTTACTTGGCATGAAAAGAGGAATTCACTTTATCCCAACCTGCATACCAAATCACTTGACAAGAACATAGGATAAACCAACTTTAGATTGAGAGAGCAATATCATCCAGTGGAAGAATGATGACAGAGGACACAAAATAAAACTTGCACTAGCTGCTTGAGTCTCCACTGTAAGATCTCCTTGAGGCCCTCCTTCACTATCATTTTTACATTACATGATATTTAGAGGTGGGAAGACAATATTAAGGACTGGACAGGCATGGGATTTGGAGATTCCCAAAGGGCAGTTGAGAACAGGGAAAGATGAAGAGAATTGGTTGTAAAGTCAACTGATGACCTCCTGGGTTAAGGGATTGATGATGATGATATATCATTCCTTTGTTTTAGCACACTTGGACAACAACACAGAGGCATGTGCAGATCCCTTTTTCACACAGAAAAAAGACCCTCAAAATGGGCCCATATTTGATGAATGTCAATAAAGTCATGTTCAAAATGCGTAAAAAAAACTCTTCACATAATGCTCTTTCATTGTTGAAAATGTTGGTAAGTGCCCAGAAATTTGGCACTTACTTCATGAAGTTTGGAGTAATATATTTTGTTAAATTTTGTTTAAAAAATCTCATTACAATGTAAATAATAATATAAAATGAAATACAGATTAATGAAATGTTGGTAATATCTATTGATGACAACACTTTAAGAATTAAATACCAGTTAATAACATCCTGATTTTATCCTTTCACTCAGTGTCAGTGTAATCATCATGAATCTGGTATGTCCTTTTGTATTCAAACATGAAATGTTTTAACTAATCATCAAACTGATTCCCTCAAGCATTTCCATGACAACCTAATTGAGTTGTGTTTTGATATGTGACTTGCAGAAATGTTTGATGCATAGTTCCAATCAATTAAAAGGAGACCCATTTTGTATTTATGACATTATGTCTCTTGTATCAAATCAAGTAAAGGAGGCAGAATGAAAGACTGTAAAGGCATATCAATCTGTGTAAACATTCAAGCATCTACCATTAATCAGTGGTTTATCCGAGTCGGTCACAAATATGATGAAGGATAGCAAGGGGACCAGACAAAAGGTGTATTTACTTTCACAGAAAAGGGTTCAGTATGGAAAAATGAGATCCATAATTTGTAGCGAATATAAAATTCCTAAATTGGCACTCTGAGATTTGTGCAAGGATGAGCAGAAACTTCAAGATTACTTGCAATGAAATCACAGCTTCAATATTTTACTGATAGAACAATATAAAAACTAGTTTCTACAGTATTGTTTCTCAAAATGAATGTCCATCTTTTAAAAAAAGAATCTAGTTCAGTTCTGAATCAACAATAACACTAGAATGTATCCACATGCAAAAAGCAGTGATGTAATACACGATGGTACATGTGATGAAGACTGAAATCTCTTCGAGTGATATTTTCAATGATCATTGAAAAATAGGTTATCTTGAAAATAAAGGTAATTTGTACTGAAAAGCAAACACCTTAATAAAAGAAAGTTCCGTTATTTATTAATGATTATTATATTATAAAACAAGTATTTAACCTTCTACACACACACACACACTTGTATTAATAGATTTGTGATGACCTACACATTTTGAAGACCCAGAGAAGGAATGAAAGCATAGATTAGAAAATTGAATATAAGCCTAACTGCAGTTCAGGCTACTTGTGCATCACTTCCTTTATCCTGTACATCACTTCCTTTATCCTGTATGTCTCTTTAAAGTTCATGAGGACTACTCTTACTTTATTATCATTGTGAGGATGTCATTGTTAGGACCAATTACACTCAGAAAGTACCATCAACCTGACGACTTGCACAATCTTTTTCTTGTGTTCTCGTTCATAACTTGCAACAATATGAAAACACTTTAATATGAAAGCTTAGGAACTAACTTTAGACAGATACACAACTTCTGCCACTGTTTCACAACCTAATGATCTCTCCAACTGTATGATTATTATAGGGAGGTATTTGTGAGAAATATATTACACATTTAGAAATGACCACAATGTTCAGAATTGACAAATATAATGAATCAATAAAACCTTAGCATAACTCAAGAAAGTGCAAAGTGAAAATTGTTAATTCACTGATAACAGAATTTAGATCTTTTTTCAAAAGTTCAGTTGTGACAAAAACAGATTTACCTGTGAGGACCTCAATTTTGAAGTCAGAAAGCATTATCAGTTTCCTGAATGAGACGTGTCATTCAAAAAATGAGGACCTATTGTCATTGTTATGCATCAAATTGAGGACTTGTGCTAGTAACTACTGATGTGAATTACAAGTATGAAAATTTTATTAAACAAAGAGAAAGAAAGAGTGAGAGTGAGGAGGGTCCCAATAAATTGGGTACAATGCTATTTTAACAGTTTTAGAACATGTATCCACATTCATTTCATATATTTAAGAGGATATAGCATATATTCCAAGCTGATTATCAAAATCAATATGCAATGTTTGTATGCATTCTGTTACATTTAATTTCAGATATCTTATGCATATGTGCTTAGTCTGTCAGATTACAAGTTGAACACCCCCCTCACTGAAGATTAAATGCGCAAGTTGAATCCCATAAAATTGTAAACTTAATTAGATCTGTGTTTGTAAGACATGTATGCACCAACCCACCCCATGAAGGCCAAATATTCTGAACAAGAGTCCCATGAACAGTACATGATATGTTTAGCTTTTTACTAGTCCTCTCCATACACAACAGTAAGGTATGGTTGACTCTAGATTACTGACCAAAAGGTCAGAATTACCTCAGTCTTTAGTCACAGTATGTGGCCATGAACTTGTGCGCAGAAACCATTATTTTCTTACTAGTCTTACCATAACCTTGACCTCTGATCATTAAACCCAGAATATATAGGTCTCCTTATTATCCTACTTGCAAGCCATCTACAAAGTTTGGTAAAGGAACTTTCTCTGGACCGAAGTTTTTCTGCAAAAGCAATGTTTCCCAGAGCCACAATGACCCTGACCTTTGAACCACAAAACCAATAAACCTCTTGCATCCCTTAAGTGTAAGCCCTCCACAAGACTACAACAAGGTACTCTGTTAGGAATTAATGTTATTATGCAAACAATATTTTTCTAATTTCAGTCTGAACTGTGACTTTTACCTGTGTATCGAAGAGTGAATTTAATCTTCAGTTTCAATTTAGAAGCAAGTCTGGTATATAATAAACAGTATTTTGTATCATACAATGAGGAATATAAACAGTATTTTGTATCATACAATGAGGAATATAAACAGTATTTTGTATCATACAATGAGGAATATAAACAGTATTTTGTATCATACAATGAGGAATATAAACAGTATTTTGTATCATACAATGAGGAATATACTAGATATTAATATAAAATAAGAAACACCCCCTATATATTTGTTACCAAACCACACATGTATCAGCGTAGTATAAGTATATATTGTTACGTGTAGGCTTGTACAAAAATAACAAGAGAAAAGAGTGAAGTCAACAAGGTTTGTAAATTTTAACAAAATAATTTATTTCCCAAGAAAACAATGGAAACATTGGAAATAGGGCTTACAGTTTGTGAATATAATCCAAAATTTAATCTTAAGATTGAAAAATACAAGTCACTAACAGTTCTAATAGAATCTGGGTTCGAATCTCGATGAAATTCCAATATGGAGGTGATGACAGATGATGTCTGTCCTTATGGTAACAGATCCTCAATTGAATCACAGTTTATGTTTCCGTACAGAACTCCAGAATAAATTTCCACTGAATTTCTTTCTCCCAGAACTTTTATAAATATAAAGCACTTGTTTAGTTTTCTAGAGAATAAATGATTAAATCCAAAAAACAGATGAAAAACAAACTGGCAACAACAATTAAAAACATCTTGTTCCCTCAAGGTGTTAAGAACGACTAACTGAAAAGCTCTCAGAATGGGTATTAAACCCAACTAAAACATCATCCCATTCCCGCGTGATGGGTCACGTGGTTTCTTAACACTTGAACAACGCAATAAAAAAAATGAAATTTGTCACGTAGCAAGAACAGCCCTTTCTAAGAACCAAATTCTCACACTGCAAATATATAAAAAAAGAAAAGCTGTTTACAATCCAGTTAACACATGGGCCAAAATGACCTTGGAAATAGCCAATCGTTATCACTTGATGTTTACAAAATCTATGAACCAAAGTGAGCTAAAAACAGTGCTAATGTAACACCTTTTGCGTTCTATACAAACAGAATTTACTGGAAAAAAATATTGAATCCTGTGAAAATAATCATTACAATAAAATGTAATGAAACAAAATTAAAATAAAAAAGAATTTTAACACTAACACACAAGCAATTTAATTACATATACGTAACAATATATTATTCATAAATCAAACTTCCTTAAAGCTATTAGGAAAAATATTTTCTGGAACAGCATACATTTTAAGCAAGAAGAAACATGTAAACAGCATGTTGAAAAATAGCAATGAATAATTAGAATCAAGCAGTCATGGCTTAAAAGACAAGATGTGTATGTATATATATATATATATATATATATGTGTGTGTGTGTGTGTGTGTGTGTGTTTTCAAAATGGAAATATCCAAATCCATACTTTTGTAACCACTGCATTTTGTAAATATTTGTTTACAACATCAAAAAGAACAACTATCAGAAACTATAAATCTAAACATCAGTTAAGCTTTCATTGACTGACAATGCAAATTAATCTAATGACTAAATTGAAATCTAAGAGCAAACTAATTACAGTAAAGACATCCTTTAAAATCCTACTGATACAAGATAAATTTCACCTGCAAATCATACATGTCCTGGTAGAACATTATTATGCAGGCATTATGCAAACAAAGCCAATTTCACCTCGTGAAAATACAGTCAGTTTCAACATTCAAAGTCCTACTTTTTAAGTTTAATGTCTGTTTTTGATTTTGAATTTCTAACAAAAAATTCATAATGGTCCATAGGTGTCTTGCAAGGATAGGCTCTTTCTTCTTGGCCTTTCCACATGCTACTTTCCCTGGAAGTGACACTCTTGTTACAAACGTTCCAAGCTGTCTTTCAAAGCACTCTTGTTTACTTTCACACTGGATGCCGACTTGCTGCTTTTACCTAATAAGAAATATTTCTCCTTAATCTGAGGTGTCACATTCGTTAATACAATGTTTAAATATGAACTTTTAAACTGTTTACTATGTAAGCAAAGTAATGAGACTACATTTTGGAATAGCAAACATTAAAATTCAAATCTTATGTTTATCTCTGTGAAAAATTATTGTGATAAAATCTTGTATCTGCTCTAACAGCAGTTTCTGTAAAACAGCTACCTGTTGGTGTCATCCATAATTATACAAACCTAATATACATCCATACCTTCTCTATAGAATGTCATGATTTTGAGATTCACATTTCTCAAAATTTGTGCCAAAAACATACCCATCTCTACGAACACCAGATCAGATTCAAAAAAGGATACAATGCTGTGAACCAAATGTAACTTAGGATATACTTTAAAAAAAGGAGTATTTATTGTTCTGACAAATGTAACTTAGGATATGCTTTAAAAAAAGGAGTATTTATTGTTCTGACAAAAAGATATTCTGATATAGCTAAGTGTTAATGCAACCCATTATAACACATTTAGGTAACAAGTGACATCAATTTATGTCCAATCTCTCCACAAACTCCAAGCACAACAATTAGACTTTGGTAACAAGTGACATCAATTTATGTCCAATCTCTCCACAAACTCCAAGCACAACAATTAGACTTTGGTAACAGGTGACATCAATTTATGTCCAATCTCTCCACAAACTCCAAGCACAACAATTAGACTTTGGTAACATGTGACATCAATTTATGTCCAATCTCTCCACAAACTCCAAGCACAACAATTAGACTTTGGTAACAAGTGACATCAATTTATGTCCAATCTCTCCACAAACTCCAAGCACAACAATTAGACTTTGGTAACAAGTGACATCAATTTATGTCCAATCTCTCCACAAACTCCAAGCACAACAATTAGACTTTGGTAACAAGTGACATCAAGTTATGTCCAATCTCTCCACAAACTCCAAGCACAACAATTAGACTTTGGTAACAAGTGACATCAATTTATGTCCAATCTCTCCACAAACTCCAAGCACAACAATTAGACTTTGGTAACAAGTGACATCAATTTATGTCCAATCTCTCCACGAGTTCATAGCACTACAATTACTCTTATGATAGCACTATGATAACACTTAGGTAACAAGCAATGTCAATTTATCACCAATTTCTCCATGAGTTCATAGCACTATAATTACTCTTATGATAGCACTATGATAACACTTAGGTAACAAGCAATGTCAATTTATCACCAATTTCTCCATGAGTTCATAGCACTACAATTACTCTTATGATAGCACTATGATAACACTTAGGTAACAAGCAATGTCAATTATCACCAATTTCTCCATGAGTTCATAGCACTACAATTACTCTTATGATAGCACTATGATAACACTTAGGTAACAAGCAATGTCAATTTATCACCAATTTCTCCATGAGTTCATAGCACTACAATTACTCTTATGACAGCACTATGATAACACTTAGGTAACAAGCAATGTCAATTTATCACCAATTTCTCCATGAGTTCATAGCACTATTATAAACTTGATAACAAGTAACATGAATTTATGTTCAATCTCTCCATGAGTTCATAGCACTATTATAAACTTGATAACATGTAACATGAATTTATGTTCAATCTCTCCATGAGTTCATAGCACTATTATAAACTTGATAACATGTAACATGAATTTATGTTCAATCTCTCCATGAGTTCATAGCACTATTATAAACTTGATAACATGTAACATGAATTTATGTTCAATCTCTCCATGAGTTCATAGCACTATTATAAACTTGATAACATGTAACATGAATTTATGTTCAATCTCTCCATGAGTTCATAGCACTATTATAAACTTGATAACATGTAACATGAATTTATGTTCAATCTCTCCATGAGTT